>UESW01004175.1:1583005-1782091 GCA_900491605.1 Calamus simplicifolius | reverse complement strand
ACTAAAAAATTATTTAATAATAAAAATATTTATTTAATAATAAAAAATACTTATAAAAATATTGAAAAGATTTCAGTTTAATTTATATTTTTATTATAAATGTTTTATTAAATAAATAATTATTCTATAAAAAATATATAAATTAATCATAAAATACTTATAAATATTTATTATTATAAAATATAAAAATAATATATAATTGCATGAATTATATATTAAATGTTAATATTTGAAATAAAATAAATTTTTATATAAATAAAAATTGATAATATTTATGTAAATATTTTGGTATGTAAATAAAATTAAATATTTTAGCTATTTTTAAATGAATTTTTAGGGGAGATTTGTAATACATCTTTAAACGTGGAATTTATAAATGATTATTTGAGGGATTTATAAATTGCATAAAATTTTTTAAATTTTCTTTTTAAGAGTAGCCCCAAAAAAAATTAATTTTCAAATTTTAAAATTCTTATTATAAATAAATTTTTTGCTGAAAATTCTTCATTCAAACATACGTTGAACGACTTCATCATCAGAATAGCAGAATTTCTTTAGCACGTTGATCAAAGAACCATCTCGAGTGCGCAATTTAATGGGTGCTGGCAAAAGCGTCTTCTCCTGATGAAAGAGGCATGTCCGGAGCCACCGATAACGAAAGGACTGCTCATATTCCAAGAGCTGATCGGTCGATGGGATCATCTTTTCTTGGCGCAAGAGGCGGGTCCAACAAGTCACTACCAACAGGCAGGCTCCTGACGTTCTAAGAGCAGGTTGGCGACTAAATGCAGTGGTGGGGGGCGGCACCCACCGTCGACTAGTTGGAAAGTTAGGCAGCACCCACCGTCGACTAGTTGGAAAGTTAGGCAGCGGGGCCACCGGGAATTTCTATTTGCATCGCACAGAGTACTCAATGCGTTCCTTCATTTTTTTTTTTTTTTAAATTTAAATTAAATTATTCTTTTTTTTTTCATACCTTCTCTTTTGTTTCCTTTCTGAAACCGTCCCCTTCCCTCCTTCCCCCTCATCTCCTTTCGGCACCGCCTTTTTCCCTCTTTCTTTCCTTCCATCTCTTCTCCTTCCTTCTTCTCATCTTCTCTTTAGCACCATCCTTTTTCTCCTTTTCAATACATTCCGTCTCGTCTTCTCTCCATTCCTCGGCACCGGCATCTTTCGGCACTGTTCAACCAAACAGGACCGAACAAAGGCCCTCCATTCGGTCTTGTTTAGCCGAACAGAAAGCACCAGCGCCCTCCTAGCACCGTTCGACCAAACAGGACCGAATGAAGAGCCTCTATTCAGTCTGATCTATCAGGCCGAACAGAATGGCCTTTGTTTAGCCAAACAAAACCGAACAGAGGCCCTCTGTTCGGCCATGTTTGGCCGAATGGTGCCGAAGGAAGAGCCGGAGGGGAGGGCCATGATCGATGCTGGAGAGTAGGAAGAAGATGGGCCGGAGGTCGCGGTGCTGGGAGAGGAGAAGATGGGTGGGGGGCCGTGGTGTTGGGAGGGAAGGAAACGCAATGCTGAATGGAGGGAGGAGGCAATGTTTTGAAAATCGGATCGATCGATCCAATCGGTCCAATCGGAAATTGATCATCAGTCTGATCCTGTTTTATTATTAAAGTTAACTTTTATATGACCCGATAAAAATCGAAAAAATCCATTGAATCGACCGGGTTTCAACTGGTTCAATCCGGTTTTTAGATTTTTTTAATTTTTTTATTTAAATTATATTTATATTTTATTATTTTATATTATTAAATTAAAATTTAATTATAATATTATATGATTCGATCAAACCGGTTCATCCGGTCTAACCGATTGATTCGTGACCCAAATGTTAAGCCGGTTCGTTGTCTGATCCATTTTCAAACATTGAAAGAAGGAGACGGGTATGGAGAAAAAAAAAAAAGAAGAAAGGTAGTTTAAAAAAAACAATTTATAAAAAATAAATAGGGTATGGAGAGCGATTGGGCGATACAAATAGAAATTCTCACCGAAAACTGGGTCTGAATTAGACTGGATAAGACATGTTTCGTGTGAACGAATGCTGAAACTAATTGGGGAATGGGTAGACCGTAGACTTTATCCGACACTGTAAACTTATGATAACCATACCATGCTTCATCTTATTTACAATTTTTTCTTTATACATTGCAACAGAATGAATTTTAGGTACGATTCATTAATTATTTATTTAATGCTTTACTTAACAAGTACCTCATGGGCCATCATCCTTCTTAGAAAATAACACATATCTCTTAGATCGAGAACCAAACCGAACTTATCTTGTAATCAAATCAAAATCACTCAGAATATATCGTTCAATTCCAGATCAATTCCAAAGAAGAACTGATTATCTAATAATAATTTTTTTATAATTATATTTAATAAAAAAGAATATGTAGTATTTATTGACTAAATTAATATTAAAGTCTTTTAGTATAGATGATAAATGCTCATAAGGTGTATGCAACCTTCATCCAAAAGTATTTAAACTTTTGTTTTTCTTTAAAAAGGGTCAAAACAGAGGACCGTCACTTTTTTTGGTCAGAAATGGAAAACTAATCTTAAAATTGAGATGGTTTTGCCCACAAAATCAAACCGGCCTAATCCTATTAAATTAGAATTGGTATTAGTTTTTGGTTTACCCTAATTCATTGCATAGACCTAAAAATGTCACTTTTTTTAGCGAGATAATGGTATGCATATCATTTGTTAAGTAAAGAATTCATAATAAATATCTAAAGAATTGCACCTAAATTTTGTCAATTGAAATAAGTTTACTTGTCTACTATTGAAATGGGAAAGATGTTGGTGAATTCACTTTCATAGTTAGCCAGCATCCTTAATTTATCATAAGCGAGCATCATAGGTCCCTTACCCAGGTTTGAGGTAGTTGCTTATAGTATAGCTGAACATTAGAGGATAAGCTTCACACAGTGGAATCACCACAAAGGAAGAGCAATATGATTAAATTAGTTACCCTTTTAATTTTTCTCTAATAACTGTATGACTTCTTGAATTAAGGAATGTTTGTGTTGCTTAATTGGGTGGAAGTCATAATGGTATCTCTTTTATTGAGAAATGAGTGAAATATTAGAGAACTATCAGGCCATTTATTGT
Source organism: Calamus simplicifolius (assembly GCA_900491605.1). Taxonomy (NCBI): domain Eukaryota; kingdom Viridiplantae; phylum Streptophyta; class Magnoliopsida; order Arecales; family Arecaceae; genus Calamus; species Calamus simplicifolius. The sequence goes on along the minus strand of UESW01004175.1, from coordinate 1,778,962 downwards.
ATTAAATAACTACTAGAGGAATGCAAGATTCATCCATATCTTCTTACCATGACTACTAATTGGCCAGACACCAGCTGCTTGTCAAAACGAAGGGCGTTTGCTGCAATGTTATTTGATATTTGGGCCGGTGTGAATATTGTTTTAAATTGCAAATAAAATTTTACCAAAGAACCTTTTTGTTTGTCATTCATTCTCTCCCGATGATTGTGTTCATTGAAACATTTGCTTCAGTTTAGCTTTGATCGCACATCAATTATAAATTGATTAGTAAACATTGACACAAGAATTTAGATAATAGAAGTTTATCAGAAAATGAAAAGATATATGAGATTCATACTGGTTTTCTTATGTTTCAGGGAACTGAGCAAAATACAGGAGTTACATCCATAGCATAAATTGTTTAGATCTTCATAGAAAGACTAGTCTTATGAGATATTAACCAACAATATTCTCCTTCCTTTCTTTTGTTTATCTAGGTTCAAGTTCTGTAATTGACACCTCATTTGGTGTCATTGGTACCAACCTTTCCAAAGATTGGTTGTGTATGCTACCACATAAATCAAATTGTCCAATGTAAAATGCTGGTCGGGAAGGAGCTTGGATGGTAACAGGATCATTGTTGAGCATCATAACAACCATTGACATGTCAGGTCTAGCAGATGAATTCCCTTGAACACACAATAATCCAATCTGAATGCATTTCAACACTTCAGCTTTTGGATAATTGTTGAGTAAACATGGGTCCACCATCTCCAAAACCGTTCCTTCGTTCCATTGCTCCCATGTCTGTGTGAAACAAATCTCTCTGTTCAATCATCATAAACTATGTCATGCATATTATAATTTAAAACTTACATGGGTCAGAAGATATGTGCCATTTGCTGGATTAGAGGAGCCACTATTCTTTCTGCCTGTTATGATCTCTAAAACCAGCACACCATAGCTGTATACATCTGACTTGAGTGAAAATTGTCCATGCATAACATACTCTGGTGCCATATATCCACTGCAATGAAAATGAATACACTATTGAAGATAGCCTATGATATGCCATTAGAGTAAGTTGATTATTTATAGTTCTACTTACAATGTTCCGACAACTCGATTTGTGATGTTGTGACTTTGGTCTCCATCAAAAAGTCTAGCCAAACCAAAATCAGAAATCTTAGGGTTCAAATCTGCATCTAACAAAATGTTGCCTGCTTTTAAATCCCGATGTATTATTTTTAGCTGAGAATCTTCATGGAGATATAGAAGGCCTCTAGCAATTCCTCTGATGATCTTGTACCTTTTCTCCCAATGCAACTGCTCACGTTTTAAACCATCTGTTCCATACAAAAATTGTAGTTAATTGAGTTAATACTTTCACATTAAGTTTTAGATAATTTGATCATACAAATCTGTGACCAGATGGTTATAAATACTAACAAAGTGAGGGTTAGATCAGAAATGTAAGCGTTGGAGGAACAATATATTAATAAACATAAAAGATCATAAGATTAATTAAAATTGTAGGTTGAAGATATTGTGGTCATCACACATGTTTTTCTTAAGGATGAGTTGGATTAAATGGAATGAGAAATACCAAAAAGAATTGTATCGAGACTTCTGTTTGGCACGTATTCATAAACAAGCAATCTTTCTTGTTCTTCCAAACAAGCACCCAGAAGCGTCACAAGATTCTTATGTCGGAGCTTAGCAACTAAAACTAATTCATTTTCAGCTCTGTTAGTCCTTGCCTCGAAGTTGTAGATAATCTTTTCACTGCTAATTCTTGCCCATTAGGTAGTACTCCCTGTATCGAGATATAAGATTAGCAAGAAATAATATACACCGAATGCATATATTAATGGAACTAATTTGAATTGAAAAGGATAAAGACTATATATGATTAGTTTTAGTTTGATGTCCTTTTATAAAGGTTTGATTAGTAAAAAAGGCATGATTGTAAGGCAGCATATTACAATACCTTGTAAACTGCACCGAAACCACCTTCTCCAAGTTATTTTCTTCAGAAAAGCTAGATGTCGCTGCTCTTAGCATAGATAGATCAAGTAAAAATGACTTATGTGTGATCTCGTCTGAGTTGACCTCATCAACTGAAAAATGAAAAATATTAAAACTATTTTAAATAAGCTTCCTTACCGGATGAAATAATCAAAATGATTTCTAAAAATAATTTCCCTCAATCACATTGCATTTTTTGGATAATGGTATGATAAATAGGTTTCTGCACCTGTAATGGAGCTAGATTGGCAGGCTCATTGTGGCCTGTGAAGAGGATCAATGTATTGCTTTTTGCTTACAGCAAACCTATGTTTATCCCTTAAAGCTCTTAAGATTTCATCATATCGCTCTAGTTAAACAGTTAAACAGTTGTTCTCACGCTCACTGAAGCTCTCTAATCAAAATTCCTGGGGAAGAAACCTCATATTTGTGGATACGGATGACTTACAGAGTAAATATTTTGCAGACTTCCTCCTACTCCAGAAGCAAATGCAGGTGATGGAGATTAGCAAGGATAATGACACTGCTACAGGTAGGGCAATTTTAAGAACCATACCTGTAACATTCTTCTTGTTTCCTGCATGGATAACAAATTTCATAAGTATGTCCATATCCCAACATGACAAGTTTCAAGATATCAGAGCATGAAGCTAACGGTTAATGCATGGGTGTCCATCTGTATTTTTTGTTGTGCTATGAATTCTTGTGTCACCAAATGAAAATTGAAAATTTTCATTAATTCTTACTCTATAAACGATATGGTTCTAGTTGGAAAGACTTGCGGACTAAAGTGGGATAGGGAAACGGATTTCGTGTGAAGTAGGACTAGAAATTCTGAATTCAAGTGCAATTATTATTTCTTTGGTCAACTATATACGAGAAACCCGATGGATGTTGTTAACTCAGTAAGAACAACCTTTGATCAAACACTGATAAACTGATGGAAATTGGCCTATCCTTCGATTCTCTAGAGAAAAAAAAAAAAAAAAGATGGCATGTTGGCTATTTATGGAGAACAGGACCTTTTTGACATGGTATTTTTATCGTATTTAGTTTCACAGCGCTAAGTCCTAGAGAAATTTTAGGTATTTTTATAAAATTTAAAAATTGAAATAATACCTTTTAATTATTTTTTTTTTCTTTATTGGAGTTTTGAATCGTTGCAATGTTTTGGTGCTTTCCCGCGTGATTGTAGTGTTTTATTGGATCAGATCAGAATGAATACCTTTCTAAGGGGAATGATGTAGTATCTATTCAGCAATGACGTATTGAGCCTGGATGCCTTAGAATGGTACTTTTTAGAAGACAGCAATGGCTGAAGGCAAACGAAAGTGACCCTAGGACATATAGTTTTTTTTTTTTAATCTTTAGATTTATATCAATCTCAATTTTTTTATTTTTTTTAAAAAACAATTAAATTCATGATCCATATCAATCCAAAATAATAAAGAAAAGTTAAATAATTAACCAAGTCCCAAATACTATCTTGGGCACTTGAATTATTAAAAGTCAAAAGGTGCAAAAAAATATCAGAAAAGACACTTACATCGTTTTCGATGCAAAAAGTATGCATCAAATGTATTTATTAATCGCATATCCGTACATGCACGTTAAAATCTATTGGGTTATGATACACGCAATCATGCGCTGTCAATAATCATTTCTACTTTGATAAGATAGTGCACAAACAAAGTCGTCCCCGGCAACCACATGGAAGTTTCAACTGGACGGCACCTCCTTCGCTTCGATGGCAAGTTAATCAACATTTTGGAGTACGGTTTTGAATAAAATTATAGATATGCATTTACAAAAAGCTGCAGCACTTTTAAGACAATTATACGATAAATAACTCAGAGCACCGCGACTAGCTAGCTCGAAACTGAATTTAAAAAAAAAATTTTGAAATTGATCGAAGGGAGTTGCTATAAATAAAGAAAATATGATGTTTATTAAGAAGCTTACCTTTAGACAAACAGGAGGTAAATCTAATCTAAATACAAGGTAACATATTTATCAATGAATAAATTTTTTTTTATTTTTTTTTTGTTAAAAAAACTAAGATTCAGTTTCTATTTTATAGAAAGCTTTAGACATGAGTATAATCCATCTAAATATAATTAAAAATCATGTGGTTGTCAACCTTTTCTGTGCATCAAACTGGTGCAATATATCACAATTAGGAAGCAGGTAGTGTTCTTAATTACTTCTTCCCTTACCTTTCTCTGTAGCTGCTGCCGGTGTCGGCGAAGAAAGCTTTAGCAAGGATTCCCCGTAGTAGAACTTGTAGACCTCGTATCTATAATTGCAGCGCACTTGTAGGACTCTTCCCCCCCGCTTCCCTTGAAGTTGTTCCGGCATCGACTTGATTATCTCCTGAAGGCACTGCCCGCACTCGCTAGGCCACAGGTTTGGCGTGCACTGCGCCAGGCCGTAAATCGTGGGAAAATCCGTCGTGAAGTTCATGACCTCCCCGGTGGCAAACCTATTGGTCGATTTGTTCGCGGCCCAATCGTTAGATTACTCAGAAGCTCCTTCACTAGCTTGTCGAATTGCAGAGGGTTTGTTATGTTGAAGGTATTCCACATCCAAACGCCCTTCTCCGAGTCTCTTGTTGTCGCTAGGGACGACTGGTTGGAGTAGCGGAGAAGGCATAAGTCGTACCAGATGATAGCTTCAATGCTGTGGGGGCAGAGCTGGACGATACCATGGGAGGCGGTGTTGAGGCAGGAGAGGCATTCGGAGGCGTTGATGTCGCCACGGCAGAGCACGTAGCCGTAGACCTTGTCGGGCTCCTGGCCGGTCGAGTTCTCAAAGTAGCCATCGGAGTGGGGGGCGTTGGCGGCGAGAGAGGGCAAGAGGACTTTGAGGTTTGACTGATAGTTGCTGCTGGCGGTGTAGTTGATACTGCCGCAGAATTCGTAGAGGGTCTCGACGGCGACGGAAGAGGAGTGGAGGAGGAGAAAGAGAACGAAGAAGAGGAAGAGCGAGGATGAGGAGAGCGAAAGCATCATTGCTGCTGCTGGCGACACGAATACACGATGAAGTACAATGGGGTTTGCATCTATATTATTATTTTAACAGATGCCCATTCCCACCGGCAACTCATTCCCGCTGGCCACCACACAAGAGTCAAGAGTCTTCAAGACCCTCATTTTCTCATGTCCTTTGGTTCACATCATTTTCGGCACCCCGTATGAAGAGTTAAAAAGAATCATAAAATTAACGGTCGATGATTACTCGTAGCGGTGCCACCAGCCGCCGCGCGACCCCTGTAACCGAGTCTTCCCTCAAAACGTATGAAGCCAATGAGATCTTTACATGAGTAAAATATTATTCTTGCACGAAGTCAGGTAGCGTGCCACATTCGTACATGGTTAATAATAACGTCGCAGGTGCTCTTTATAATCTAGGATATTCTATATTCTCCTTTGGCATTTACCCGCGCAATACATCAATGCTAATAGAGTTGATACCATATATATATATATATATATATTCTCCTTTGGCATTTACCCGCGCAATACACCGATGCTAATAGAGTTGATACCATATATATATATATATATATATATATATATATATATATATATATATATATTAAAAAATAATATTTTAAATTATAAATTAAATATGTATATTAAATTAAAAATATTTTTAATTTTAAAAAGTAATTAATTTGAAATCATAGATTAAAAATAAGTGAAATTTTTGTAAAAAAAAAATAAAGCTCAATTTAAAGGTGTGTACAGGTCAAATATACTCTATTTAGAGATATGTTTGGAACCAAATCAATTTGAAATAAATAATAATAATAATAATAATAATAATGCTTTAATCCTAAATTAATTTAAATCAATTATATGAATTATTTTTTGCTAATCAATATGATTTTGAACTTTTTTTTTTTTGTAAGATGCAAATATTTTAATTCTTCTTTTACCATTTTATTTTATATAATTTTTGGCTTATCTTTATTTCTTTTTTCTACATATATCAAATATTCATTGCACAGCTACATTTTTAGGTTTGCATCTCCATATTTTTACAAATAACTTTATTTTTTATTATAACTTTCTTTGTATTATCATACATCCATCTTAACATACTTGTTTGAGCTGCATTCATAATCTTATGTATATATACTTTTCTATTATCTAATATCTGACTGTACTATAAAGCATAGTTAGTCTTATAGCTTGTCATGGATGAAGCTTAATTTCATCAAGAGGAAGCCCCAAATCAGAGTTCACAAGGTTACGAAGGTCTGACGCTGCTGTTTCGTGAGGAGGTTTGACAAAGGAAGGAGTGGCAAATCAGTCATTATCCAAAAGTAACAAACATGAGATTTATATAGATTTTGGGGAGTTAGTTGAGGATGTTTTGGCCATTATCTAAAGTCACCGAAGGGAGCTTTTGGAGGAGGATTTGAGGCGTCATCTCAGCTGCAACTTGAACCCTTCATCAGCAAATCCAACGGCTAGGAAGAGATATGCTTCAAGGGAGATTAGGGGCCCACGCCTGGACGCTAGAGACTTGAAGACACGTAGAAGTTTCAAACGGTTTTGGAGCTGATCGTGTGGAGGATTTTGTCAGGAAGTTATGAACCTGTGAAAAAAAAGGAGGCTCTGTGAGGACCTCGAGGTGCAGTAGAGAAAAAGTTCTGTAATCTCTTAGTAAGATCATAAGAGTTTCTGAGGGAGTGTTTTTTTTAAGGGCTTGTACCTGATTCAACTCTTAGTGAAGCCTTGCAGATCCTGTGCTGTCATGGACGTAGCCTAGTTTGGGTGAACCACGTAAAATCCTCGTCTCTCGCTGTTTTTTGGATTTTGGTTTCTATTATTATTCTATGTTTTTTTTTTATTATATCGCAACTGCGTGCTTGGCCGTACTAATAGTGATCTTATTAGAGGAATATTTGTTGTATTCCCAATCAAATTGGTATTAGAGCCTGGTTTTCTTAATATTATTACGGTCGACAAATCAACAAAGAGATGGCAGAAGACAAGATCAAAATCAAGGAATTCAATGGTCACAATTTTGGATGGTGGAGGACGCAAATTAAGGACTACCTATATCAGAAGGATCTTTACCTTCCATTAGAGGGAAAGAAGCCGGATTCAATGAGACTCATATTGGATGATTCTGGATAGGAAAGCCCTGGCCACGATCAGATTGTCGTTGACACCCCAAGTGGCGTATAATATTGCAAAGGAAAAGACCACCATGGATATGATGACCGTTTTAACATAGCTGTATGAAAAACCTTCCACCTTAAACAAGATATTTCTCATGAAAAAGCTCTTCAATTTGAAGATGGCTGAGAATAGTTCAGTGACGGAGCATCTGAACGAGTTCAACACGATGATTAATCAATTGGAGTCCGTCTCTGTTGCTTTTGATGATTCATTCAGGGCTCTTCTTTTCTTATGTTCCTTGCCAGAGAGTTGGGACAATCTTGTGATGATAGTCAGCAACTCGGTATCAGGTATCCTTACATTCAATGATGCAGTTAGTTGTATATTGAATGATGAGATGAGAAGAAAGACTGTGGGTGGGACTTCTACAAGTACTGCACTCATGGTGGATACTAGAGGAAGATCACAGGAGAGGAAGAAGTCAGAGAAAGGCCGGTCCAAGAGCAGAGGAAAGTCCAAAGGGAGATTTCCCATGAAGTGTTGGAACTGTAGGAAGAAAGGTCACATGAGCAAGGATTGTTGAGGTAAGAAGAAGGAAAAAGGTGCAGAGAGCAAGATAGAAGGTCAGGAAGCAAATGTTGTGAGTACTATTGAGCGGAATTTTGAGGATGTGTGCCTGTCAGCCGCGATGGGGCAAACTCAGATATGTGATTTGTAGACTCAGGGCTTCTTACCATTACAGCTCAAAGAGACACATATTTTTGGATTTTATCCAAGGAGATTTTGGTCATGTCACAGTTGGCAATGGACAGCAGTGCAGAATTGTTGGTAGAGGAACAATTGTACTGAAGCCAGTGATAGGCGGAGAATTGAGACTTGCACAAGCCAGATACATCCCAGAGTTAAAGAAAAACCTAATTTCTACTAGGCAGCTTGATGTTGAGGGTTATGTATCCATTTTTGGTAATTCTCAGTGGAAAATTACTAAAGGGTCTATGGTTGTTGTCAAAGGGAAGTGGACAGGCACTCTCTACTTCTTGGCAGACAGTGAGAGTTCAATTTCAGTGGCAGCAGGAGACACAGGTACAGTGACTACATTATGGCACGGGAGGCTCAGTCATCTTAGTGAGAAGAACTTGAATATTTTACACAGGAGAGAGCTTCTACCTGGGCTAAAGAAGGTGAATCTAGAGTTTTGTGAAGAGTGTATCTATGGTAAGCAGAAAGCAGTGAGTTTTTAGTTAGGAAGAACTCAGAAGAAGACTGAAAGGATGGAGTTGGTTAATTCAGATGTCTAGGGTCCAGCACCAGTGGCATCATATGCGGGCAATAAGTACCTTATCACGTTTATAGATGATTTCAGTAGGAAAGTCTGGGTGTTTGCTATGAAGGAAAAGTCTGAGGTCTTTGGCATCTTCAAGAGATGGAGAGTCATGTGTGAAAGCCAGACTGGAGCAGTTTCAAGTGTCTCAAGATAAATAACGGTGGTGAATACTGCAGTAGAGAGTTTGATGCCTACTGCGCAGAGCATGGAATCAGAAGGATCAAGACCGTCCCAGGGACACCAGAACAGAATGGTGTGGCAGAAAGAATGAACATGACCATTCTTGAGAGAGAGAGAGTATAAGGTTTGACTCAGGTTACCTACATATTTTTGGGCGCAGCACTAGACACCGCAGTGTATTTGATCAACAGGAGTCCATCCAGTGCATTGGATGGTGGGATTCCAAAGGAGGTTTGAACTGGAAAACTGGTAAAACTTTCTTTTCTTAAAGTATTTGGCTGCATTACTTATTCTCTGATTGAGAAAGAGAAGAGGAGTAAGTTAGACTCCAAGTCTACAAAGTGTGTTTTCATTGGATATGGTGGTAATGAGTATGGCTACAAGCTCTGGGATTTTCAGAACAATAAGATCATTCGAAGCATGAATGTGGTATTTGATGAAGAGCATACTTACAAAGACAGGAAGGATGCAGTGGAAGAAAAGAAACAGAAGTTTATAGAACTCGATCCTGTCAGAGATGAAGAAATTCTCCGAGTGCAAACTGAAGATGGAAACTCCGAGGATGTGGAGGAGGAAGATGTGGTTGAAACAGACAGCCATATGCATACACCGGTATCTCAACTGGTATTCCCACAGTTGAGGAGGACCACGAGGGTTATCAGGCCATCACAGAGGTATTCTGCTAATGATTATGTTTTGTACACAGATTCTGGAGAGCCAGAATGTTTTGTTGAAGCCATGCAGGATGAAGCTAAGGTCAAGTGGGAGTTGGCTATGAAAGAGGAGATGGACTCTTTAAAGCAAAATAGGACTTGGGATCTTGTGAAGTTACCCGCTGGCAAGAAAGCTCTGTTCAACAAATGGGTGTACAAGATGAAGAATGAGACCAATGGTACCAAGAGATACAAGGCAAGGTTAGTTGTCAAGGGTTATGCACAGAAAGAGGGAATTGACTTCTAGGAGATCTTTTCCTCAGTAGTCAAGATGACATCTATCAGGGTGATTCTGAGCATGGTAGCAGTGAAGGATCTTTATCTAGAGCAGCTAGATGTGAAGACAACATTTCTTCATGGAGATTTGGAGGTAGAGCTGTACATGCACCAGCCAGAAGGTTTCCAGGTCATGGGAAAGGATGACATGGTCTGCAGATTGAAGAAAAGTTTGTATGGTCTGAAGCAGACTCCGCGGCAATGGTACCTCAAGTTTGACAGTTTCATGCTAGAGAAAGGCTTCACCAGATGCCAGTCAGATCATTGTGTGTACTTTCAGAGGTACGTTACAAATGAGTTTATTATTTTATCCTTGTATGTGGACAATATGCTTATAGCAGGTTCCAGTATGAGGAAGATAGAAGAGGTCAAGAAACTGATGGCAAAGAAGTTCTTAATGAAGGATTTGGAAGAGGCGAAGCAGATTCTTGGCATAAGGATCAACAGAGATAGGAAGCAACGGAAGCTATGGCTATCTCAGGAGGACTATGTAGAGAAGGTACCGAAGAGGTTCCATATGGAGAATGCAAAGGCAGTGTCAACACCTTTGGCAGCACACTTCAAGCTTAGCAAGCAGTTATGTCCAACAACTCAGAAGGCAAGGAATGAGATGATTAGAGTTCCATATGCCTCAGCCGTGGGAAGTATAGTGTATGCAATGGTTTGCACAAGACCGGATATCGCATAAGTAGTGGGAGCAGTCAGCAGGTACATGCAGAATCCAAGCAAGGAGCACTGGAATGCAGTGAAGTAGATCTTGAGATATCTCAGGGGTACATCAACTTACAGTTTGTGCTATAGAGGTGATAGTCTTTAAGTACAGGGATTTGTAGATGTCGATCACTCTGGTGACAGAGACAGTGGGAGGAGCACCAACTGTCAGTGATATAGCAGTAAGCTGGGTATCTCAGTTGCAGAAGATAGTGGCATTGTCAACTACAGAAGCTGAGTATGTGGCGATCACTGAAGCTAGTAAAGAGATAATCTGGTTACAGAGGTTGATGGAGGAGCTCGGCAAGGAGCACGAGTGTAATACATTATGGAGCGACAGCCAGAGCGCAGTTCACTTGGTAAGGAATCCAGCATTTCATGCAAGAACCAAGCATATTCAGCTTAGGTATCATTTCATATGCAGTGCGTTGGATGAGGAGCGGTTGAAGTTGGAGAAAATTGATGGAGCTAAAAACCCTGTAGATATGTTCACCAAGGTTGTGAACAGAAACAAGTTGAGTCTCTGTTGCAACTTGGTGAAGCTTTCCAAGAGATAGATCAAGAGAGCGCGGCACAGAGAAAGAAGGTAGATCTAAGATTGATGTCATTAATCTCCAAGTGGGAGATTGTTATGGATGGAGCTTAATTTCATCAAGAGGAAGCCCCAAATCAGAGTTCACGAAGGTTACGAAGGTCTGACGCGGCTGTTTCGTGAGGAGGTTTGACAAAGGAAGGAGTGGCAAATTAGTCATTATCCAAAAGTAACAAATATGAGATTTGGATAGATTTTGGGGAGTTAGTTGAGAATGTTTTAGACATTATCCAAAGTCACCGAAGGGAGCTTTTGGAGGAGGATTTGAGGCATCATCTCAGCTGCAACTTGAACCCTTCATCAGCAAATCCAACGGCTAGGAAGAGATATGCTTTAAGGGAGATTGGGGGCCCACGCCTGGACCCTAGAGACTTGAAGACACGTGGAAGTTTCAAACGGTTTTGGAACTGATCGTGTGGAGGATTTTGTGAGAGAGTTACGAACCTGTGAAAAAAAAAAGGAGGCTCTGTGAGGACCTTGGGGTGCAGTAGAGAAAAAGTTCCGTAATCTCTTAGTGAGATCATAAGAGTTTCTGAGGGAGTATTTTTTTTTTTAGGGCTTATACCTGATTCAACTCTTAGTGAAGCCTTGCAGATCCTGTGCCGTCGTGGACGTAGCCCAATTTAGGTGAACCACGTAAAATCCTCGTCTCTCACTGTTTTTTGGATTTGGTTTCTATTATTATTCTGTGTTCTTTTTGATTATATCGCAACTGCGTGCTTGGTCGTACTAATAGCAATCTTATTAGAGGAATATTTATTGTATTCCCTATCATAGCTATCCTATAATATTTTACTTTTAACTTAATAAATACTTATAATCACAAATATTATAACTATACTTTTTAATTTTATCCAACTTGCTTTAATTCTATAAACACATCATCATCGATCTTTCTTTCCTTATAAATAATTGACCTAAATATCAAAATAATAATTTTTAAGAACTTTATGCTTCTTAATTTTTATTCTATACTCATCTCCACTTCTAATTGCATTTAAGTTACATTTCATATTCTATCTTTATCTTAATTTTTAAAAAAAATAACTTTTTATACATTTCTAATAGTTATAACTTATGATTAATTTCAATCTTAGTTTCATCCATTAGTAATATATCATTTATAAATATTTTACACTGAAATATCATCCTAAATATTTCTAGTAAACTCATTCATAACTAAATCAAATGATAGAGATTAAGAGTAGATTTCTAATGTAAACAGATCTAATTTGAAATAATTTCTTAAAATCAAACCTGTTGTTTCAGTAAACAAAAATGAATCGAACAAGAAATTTAATTTGTTTTCGATTTAGTTTATTGAGTTTTTTTATACCTATTTTAGATGACCATAAGATCAGTTTTCATAACATACTTTATATGACTAAATGATAGCTTAGTTATTTGCAATGGAAAAGAATTTAACTCTCATATAGCCCATTCATTCATACATATTTACTCACACATGCTTGTAATATCTCAATTTTAACAATAGCATAAATAAAAGCCCATATATATATACAAATGATTTGTTTCATTTTATATTGATTTTTAAAGACTCAAACCAAAAGAAGTAATTTTTCAAATTGCAAAAAATTTAAATTGAAATCAATCTAAGAGACAAAAAGAAATGATTTAAACCAAATCAAAATCATAGTTTGGTTTGTTTTGCGATTTAGTCAGTTTTCTTACACATCTCTTTAATTCTATTTTTTTATAAAAATTAAAAAAATCTCTTTATGGTAGAGCCGTGACTATTATAAAAATAATTAATATACTCCTAGTACATAAGGAGTTTCTCACCTTCAGTATTTTTCTCAATTAGACGCTTTGCTTCCATACTTAAATAGTAATATTTAAAAATTACTAATTTATCTATATATGTGATAAAAAATAAAATTATTAAAAATATGGCTCATAGAAAATTTTTTAATTGCCATTACAACATCTCCAACTTGATAAATCTGGAAGTTAATTTGCTTTTCTAAATATTGAATAGTCAAAGAAGTTTGCAAAAAAAGGTGGGTGCTTTCTAATTTCACATCATTGTTGTTTTCATATTTTAAATTTTATAAAAATAAATGAAATTATTAGTTAAAAATAGTTGTAAAAAATAGCATATATTAAAAAACTTACACCATCCTAATCCTTGGCTTTGTTTACCCTTTCTAGAGCAATAAAACTTTGCTTTCAAAAGTGCTATTTTTTTTATTAAGTCTAGTCCACTTCTCTTTTATCAAATTTTAAAAATAAGAAAAAAATAAAGTATTACCAATAGCTCCTAAATGATTTTTTAAAAATTAGACTTTTTAATTATCAATTATACCTTCCACTACCATCTTCATTCTTCGCATCGGTCACGATACCATTAATGATTTTTATTATTATGTGCCATCACTAAAGATCATCGCTACTAGCCTTCAATATTAAAAATCTCAACCACCAATTACCATCATTTGAAGTCTCTATGGCTCCACAAAGCCATTAAAATCTTTGATGTACATTTTTTAAAAAACAATGCAGACATTATAAAATATTAATGCATATATATATATGGTAATGTTTTTTCTTAAGATATTGATTTTTTTAAAAATAGGTAAAATATCTATATACCATGACATTTCGATACCATCGGAAATGAAAATATAAGAAGCCAAAAAATCAAAAAATGGATTTGATAGGGGTTATTATTGCTTCAATAAAGAGCCAAGCTAATATTTATAATGAACCTTTACTTTAATCAAACAATCTACACATGCTTGACTTTGCAATACTACTTATTGTCATATTGGAAACTATTATTTTTATTTTTATTTTAGTCCTTTAGCTACGTCCACCCAAGCACGAAAATGGGAAGTCGTCCGCATGCGCTCTATGAGAGAGAATTGGTAGTGGTCCCATAAAATGCTCCTAAATTCACATCACCACTCAATATTGATAAGAAGACGCAAGTTTATTAAAACCTCATCAAAAGCGGGTCGGCAACGGAAACTAACCAGCGCTTCGGCACATGAATTTTCACCGTCTGTGTTTGAGAGGCAACCAGCCAGAAGGTTTTGCTTTTAAATCTCAATTTTATCCTTTTAATTTTTGCTTTTAACTCAAAGAAAAGAAGAAAAAAAAAATTCTGCTTCAGCATTGTTGGGGAGTAAAATCGTCATTGCATCAATATCCGTGCGAGGCGGCTAAGGCCGACCTCCTCCCTCGGCCCTTCCGGGCTTCCCTAGCTCGGCTCCTTCCGGTCTTCCGTAGCTCGGCCCTTCCGGGCTTCCCTAGCTCGGTTCCTTCCGGGCTTCCGTAGCTCGGTCCTTCCGGGCTTCCCTAGCTCGGCTCCTTCCGGGCTTCCGTAGCTCGGCCCTTCCGGGCTTCCTAGCTCGACCCCTTCCGGCTTCCCTAGCTCGGCCCTTTCCGGGCTTCCGTAGCTCGGCTCCTTCCGGGCTTCCGTAGCTCGGCCTTCCTTCCATAGCTCGGCTCCTTCCCAGGCTCTCGTACTCGCTTCCCCCCGAGTCACCATGGCCCGGCTACGTCAAATGATCCACAATCAATACCACCTCCGCGGAACCTGACGCGGGAGAGCCCAGGTTCACCATAACGACATCCTAGACAAGGAATCATGTCGAAACGTGGCCTAGACCTATCATAACTCCCCCAGCCTACTCACCAGATCTCAGCATCAAGGAGCTCTCCCAGCCGTCGATCCCCTAACAAACGGGATACGGATTCCAACGGCCCCACAACGGCCTGATTCTATCCACCTCCGTATCCTAACAACCTCTGAACCTTCCAGAAGGCGCTCAAGACCAGGTGACAGTCTATAAATACCACACTGGCAGATTCCCTCAGGTACGCATGCGCTCTCACACTCATACTGCGCTCTCACTCTCCTGCCCTCCGGCAGCTCGTCGGTGCTCTTGCCTTCTAGAGCTCCCGATTGGCCGCCCCGGAGAGGCCTCCCGGAGAGATCCACCTCCCCATTATCTGGTTGATCGCCGATTTCTTCTCCACTGACTTGAGCGTCGGAGGGTCTTCCGCGGAGGGCCACCCCCAACGCCTCTCGCGCGAGGACTTTTGTGCAGGTCCGCCCCCTCCCTGGAGATCGACCGCGCCCGAGTCGGAGGACGGATCCCGGCGGCAACAGATTGGCGCTAGAGGAAGGGCCTCAAGTCCCATTAAAACTTGAAAAAGGAGATAAGGATCTAAATCCGGAGAGAACCTCTCTAATGGCCAACCGGAGAAGAGCAACCTCTGAAGCCCAAGATCAGGTCGCTTCCCAGAGGCCTGATCCGACGAGCGGTGTAGCGCCGCAACCACCACCAGTCGAAACCCCGTCACCGCCTGCCATCCCGGTGACCCAGGACCAGTTTGCTTCGCTGGTCCAACAAGTCCAGGCTCTGACCCACCTGGTTCAGGAGCGCCTTACGCTCCTCCTGCTCCGCACTTTCATAAGGAGGCGGCGGTTCCTTCTTCACCGGCGACCTCCTCCTCCAGTCCGCACAAATCCGCGGACCCCCCACACCGACCCAGAGGGGACAAACCGTCCCGCGAGGCGGTTATGAAGATCCTCCCAGATCTCGGCGAGCCCGGTCTCTCCCGGTGACCTCCCACCATGATTCGACGCCGTCTCTGCGATCCTCTCGCCCAGCTCCTCCTCTGGCTGGCGAAGAGGAGATCCGTCGTCAGATCCAGGAGATGCGTCAGGAGCTGGACGCCGCCAAGCAGGCCCATCCGCCCCAGCCCAAGGCGGAGCAGGGCATCCCTTTCTCTAAGGGATCATGGAGGAAGTGATTCCCTCCCATGTCAAGTTACCAGCCGTCGAACCCTACACGGCTCTTCTGACCCGGACGACCATCTCAGCAGCTTCCGGTCAATAATGATGTTCCACGGAGCATCTGATGCGGTCCTCTGCCGCGCCTTCCCCTCCACCCTCAGAGGATCCGCCCGAACCTGGTTCAATGCTTTGAAGCCAGGTTCCATTGATTCATTCGACGAGCTGAGCCACCTTTTTATTGGCCAGTTCGTCAGCAGCCGCCGCCACCGACGAAGATCCGACTCCCTCTCCGAAGTTAAGCAGAGAGAGGGGGAGTCCTTGAGGAATTACCTTGGCCGTTTCAATAAGGCCATGTTGGAGGTGGACCACCTTAATCATGAGGTGGCCATGTCTGCCCTGGCGGGGGGAGTTTCGAAGGAAAGCGACTTCTACCTGCTATGGAGGTCAGCTACCCCCCAGCCTCTCTGATATGATGGCCCTGGCGGACAAGTACGCTAGGGTCGAAGAATCGCGGAGAGTTGCCCGCGCTGAGCAGGCAAAGAAGAAGGAGCCCAAAGTCCCCGACAGGCACCGTCCCGCCCGGCGACCAAGTCCGCCTCGCCGCCAGAGAGTCCCTCCGCTGCCGCCAAGGAATCGCTCCCGGAGCCCTCCCAGGCGATTCGATCACTACACTCCGCTGACCGTGCCCCGGGCGCAAATCCTCATGGAGATAGAGCGCCAGCTCCCCGGCCAGTACCTCTCCGAGGGAACCCGACCCGAAGAGATCCCACCAAGTACTGCCGCTACCACAGGGAGCACGGTCACGACACTGAAGAATGCTGGCAGCTGAAAAATGAAAATCGAGAGGCTGATCCAGCGGGGGACTGAATCAGTTCAGGAGGGCGCCCGAGCCACAACAACAAGGAGGTGACCGCCAGCCCGAACTTCAACAACCTCCTCCTCCACCGAATCCGCCCGTGATCGGCCGCATTAACATGATTGAAGAGGCCGGCGGATCGAGCCCCAGGGCGACAGTGATGGATCGTGCCAAAGAAGGCACGGACGGGCGAGCTCTCCTTCTCCGATGATGATCTCCTAGGGATACAGCTCCCCCATGATGACGCACTAGTTGTATCCCTTAATTTGAATAACTATGATGTAAGCCGAATCCTAGTTGATAGTGGAAGTTCGGTAAATGTTTTGTACCTCGGTGTGTTTGCCAGGATGAAATTACTCATGGAAAACCTTCGAGCCGTGGATTCCACCTTGATGGGATTCACAGGCGACGTCATCGTCCCGGAAGGGGTCGTCACCCTGACGGTCCGCGCGGGAACCTGGCCCCTTGTGACCATTGTCCAGACAGACTTCCTAGTAACCGACCTCAGATCCCCCTACAATGCAATATTCGGCAGGCCCGGTCTGATGTCCCTCAAGGCAGTTGTCTCCATCCCGCACCTATCCATGAAGTTTCCCACCGAGCGAGGAGTTGGAGTTGTTCGGGAAGTCAGGCCATGGCTCGGCAGTGCTTTGTTACAAGCCTTCAGTCTAGAATGCCGGAGGTTGATGGGCTAGATGCTCGCGAGGACTTCGCCGAACAGGGGAGAACCGGCAGAGGAATTGGAGGAGGTACCGCTGGATGAGGCTCGTCCCGACCGAACCATAAAATCGGGTCGCTGCTCAAAGGAGAGCCTCGGCACAGATTGATCAGGTTCCTCCGAAGCAACGCTGACATCTTCGCCTGGTCCGCCTCCGACATGCCAGGGATCAGCCCGAGGTTCTCGTCCATCATCTCAATGTGGACGAGATGCACAGGCCCGTCAAGCAGAAGAAGAGGAGCTTCGCCCCAGAACGACAAAAGGCCATTGAAGAAGAGGTAGACAAACTCATCAAGGCCAATTTCGTCCGAGAGGTAAATTATCCGAGCTGGCTATCAAATGTCGTCATGGTGAAGAAGTCGAACGGCAAATGGAGAATCTGCATCGACTTCACCGACCTCAACAAAGCCTGCCCGAAGGACAGCTTCCCCCTCCCTCGGATCGACCAGCTCGTGGACGCCACCTCAGGCCACCAGATGCTGTCATTCATGGACGCCTATTCAGGCTACAATCAGATCCGAATGGCCCCTGAAGATGAAGAAAAGACCGCCTTCATAACCGACCGAGGTACTTACTGTTACCGCGTTATGCCTTTTGGTCTTAAAAATGCAGGTGCCACCTACCAGAGGCTGGTCAACAAAGTATTCAAGGAGCAAATCGGCCGGAATATGGAGGTGTACGTGGACGACATGCTGGTCAAAAGCAAGGAGGCATCACGCATGTCGAGGACCTCTCAGAGAGCTTTGCCACGCTGCGCAAGTACGGGATGAGACTCAACCCGACCAAATGTGCCTTCGGCGTTAACTCCGGGAAGTTTCTCGGCTTCATGGTCTCCCAGCGAGGTATCGAAGCCAACCCCCAGAAGATTCAAGCTCTCCAACAAATGGCGCCCCCGGCATCTGTCAAAGAGGTCCAGCGCCTAACCGGGAGGATAGCGGCCCTAACCGCTTCGTGGCGCGGTCGGCCGAGAGATGCCTCCCCTTCTTCAAAACTCTCCGATCGGCTAAAAACTTCCAGTGGACTCCCGAATGCCAAAGGTCATTTCAAGATCTCAAGAAGTACCTCGGCTCGCCCCCACTCCTCAGCAGTCCGGCCCCAGGAGAGACCCTATTCTTGTACCTGGCTGTTTCGGAAGGTGCGTTGCTCGGTGCTGATCAAGGAAGAAGGCAAAGTCCAAAAGCCGATCTACTATGTCAGCAGGCTACTCCGCGATGCGGAGACAGGTACAGCAGAATTGAAAAGATGGTGTTGGCCTTAATCACCTCAGTTCGGAAGCTGCGGCCGTACTTCCAAGCACATTCCGTGACGGTCCTGACCGACCAACCCATCAAGGCGGTAGTCCACCGTCCCGAGACATCGGGAAGAATGACCAAGTGGGCCGTCGAGCTAAGCGAGCATGACATACACTTTCAGCCTCGCCCAGCCATCAAAGCTCAGGTGCTAGCCGACTTCCTCCTCGAGTACCATCCCGGAGGACGGTTCTACCCCAGACTCCCCCGAAGAACCAAAAGCTGGAGCCCGGTGGCTCCTCCATGTCGACGGGTCATCTAATGCCCATCGCTCCGGTGCGGGCTGGTTCTCACCAGTCCGGAGGGGATAACCTTTGAATATGGCGTCCGATTCTCCTTCCCGGCCTCCAACAACGAAGCCGAGTACGAAGCCCTGTTAGCCGGCCTCCGAATCGCCCGCAATCTGAAGGTGGAGAAGCTTAATGCCTTCACCGACTCTCAGCTGGTAGCCGGCCATGTACGAGGAGAGTTTGAAGCCCGGGAGCCGAACATGGTTCGATATCTCCAGGAGGTGCGGAGCCTGCTTCCCCATTTTGCCGAATTTGAAATCATTCAGATTCCCAGATCCGAGAATGCCCGCGCCGACCTACTCTCCCGATTGGCGACCGCGGAGTCAATGGATGCCGAGCAAAAGTTCCACCTGGAGACTCTGGAAAAGCCCAGCATCGCGGAAGCCGACCGAATAATGCAAGTTGAGGCCGAACCATCATGGTTCGACCCTATCCTCAAATATCTCAAAGAAGGGTCGCTTCCGTCCGACCGAAGAGAGGCTAGAAAGCTGAAGCTGCAGGCCACCCACTACGTGTTGATCGACAACCAGCTTTACAAACGGTCTTTTTCCATGCCGCTGCTCAGATGCCTTCGCCCGTCCGAAGCAGATTATGCTCTGCGCGAGGTACATGAAGGGATTTGCGGCAACCATCTGGGAAGCCGGTCCCTATGCCACAAGGTGCTGCGACAAGGCTACTACTGGCCGACCATGCAGAAAGGATGCGACGATCTAGTCCGAGCCTGCGACCCCTGCCAGAGGCATTCAAGCATCCAAAGGCTCCCTTCCGCCGAACTAGTTTCCATATCCTCCGCTTGGCCCTTTGCCAAATGGGGGATGGACATCCTCGGCCCATTCCCGCTTGCCACGGACAGCGGAAATTTCTATTTGTCGCCATCGACTACTTCACCAAATGGGTCGAAGCGGAAGCAGTTGCACAAATTACCGAGGCACGGGCCAGAGATTTTGTATGGAGGTCCATCATCTGCCGATTCGGCCTCCCGCACACCATAATCACCGATAACGGTAAGCAGTTTGACAACTCTAAATTCCGCCAGTTCTGTGAGGAGCATGGAATCCGTCACCACCTCACTTCGGTCGGGCACCCACAAGCCAACGGAGCGGCCGAAGTGACCAACAGGACCCTCCTTCAGGGAATCAAAGCTCGCCTCTCCAGAGCCCAAGGCAGGTGGGCGGAGGAGCTGCACCATGTCTTATGGGCCTACCGCACCACCCCGAGAATCCCGACAGGTGAAACCCCATTCCGAATGGCTTTCGGTACAGAGGCCGTTATCCCTGTGGAAGTAGGCCTCCCATCATTGCGGGTGGAAAGCTACTCAGAGGAAGCTAGCAACGAACAGCTCCGCACCAACCTCGACCTGGTGGAGGAGATCAGAGAGAAGGCCCGGATCAGAGTGGCTGCTTATCAACAAAGGGTGGCCCGTTACCACGCCTCCAGAGTCAAAGGGAAAGCCTTCCTGCCCGGCGACCTTGTCCTCCGAAAGGCCTCTGTTTCCAAACCGCTGGAACAAGGAAAGCTGGCGCCAAACTGGGAAGGCCCGTACCAAGTAGCGGAGATCATTGGACCGGGAACCTACAAGCTACAAGATTTGGATGGGAAATCCATTCCCCGGACGTGGAATTCGGACAATCTCCGAAATATTATCAATAGGGTACGTCCTCTCCAAGTTTATTTTCATATGCCTCATTATACTTCCTGTCGGCACATTTTTCAATGCAAATCATTATGCACTACATTGCCAAAAATTGCAAAAAGAAATAGATGCTGCTTACCAATCCTCGGCACGACCGAGCTACTTGTCTGGACAGGAATTCTCCGAACCTTGGCAGGGCCAAGTAAAATATTCTCCGAACCTCGGCTGGGCCGAGCAACAAATTCTCCGAACCTTGGCAGGGCCAAGTAAAATTCTCCGAACCTCGGCTGGGCCGAGCAACAAATTCTCGAACCTTGGCAGGGCCAAGTAAAATATTCTCCGAACCTCGGCTGGGCCGAGCAACAAATTCTCCGAACCTTGGCAGGGCCAAGTAAAATATTCTCCGAACCTCGGCTGGGCCGAGCAACAAATTCTCCGAACCTTGGCAGGGCCAAGTAAAATATTCTCCGAACCTCGGCTGGGCCGAGCAACAAATCTCCGAACCTTGGCAGGGCCAAGTAAAAATTCTCCGAACCTCGGCTGGGCCGAGCAACAATTCTCCGAACCTTGGCAGGGCCAAGTAAAATTCTCCGAACCTTGAGTAAAAATTCTTCAGGCCCGGCTGAAAGCCGAAGTAGGCCCCGATTAAAGCCGAGGGACTTCCAAATAGTCCCCAAATTTCGCCGGTTTAAAACGAAGCACGCTGAGCAAAAAACCGTTGACACACAAAAGGAAGGGCCATTAAGCCCCGCGTAATCGGCCAAAAGCCCCAGCAGAGCCAGGAATTCCCCTCTGCTACTAAAATCTTTGGGTAACGCCCCTATAACCCATCGATCAAAGCGTCTACTTCGACGCGTGAACCAGTGGAGCCACGCCGACTCCCTAACTATTACGCGAATGACATGTTTAAAGCAAAAACTCTTGAAAAGAAAGGTTATCCAACAAGCCTTTTTATTAATAAAAAAGGGAGTACAAAAAAGAGACAAAAACAAAACAAAAGAAAAAAGGAGGCCCTAATCAGGGGTCGGAGTCGCTCCCGGACGCCAGCAGGTCCTCCAGGCGCTCGGTGAGGTCAGCCACCTGCTGGCGAAGCGACGATCTCCTCCCTCTGCCGGTCTACCACCCGGCGCAGGGCCTCCGCCTCCTTGGTGCACGTCCATGTACTCCTCGACGACCCTCACGAGCTGCTGATTGGCTCGCAAGGGTCGACGCCAGGCCCAACCCGTCGACAGTGACGGTGGTACGCCCCTCTCCGGTGAAGCAACCGTTGAGAGACGCAATTTCCTGAGGATCGCCCTGAGAGGCCATGGCCAATACTTCGAAACTGAACCGAGGGATGGCTAAGACCACACCCTCGGTCATATTTATACTTGCCAGGCAGGTATCTCGATCGGTCGCGCCGTAGCCACCGACCTATAAGAACTTGCCACGTGTCATCGCTTTAATGCCTGCAGAATCCGAAGGTCCACACCCCATCCCGAGAAGATCGGTAAGTGTACGACTGATTCGGGAACCCCCCGAACAGATATTTCCGATCTGCCGCCCCCGTAATAAATGCTCCGCACTTCCCCAAGCTCCTTTTAAAGCTCCGGCGTCTGGCCAATGACTTGTCCCCTCGGGAAGGGTACGTCATACCGCTCATTCCGCCCATGCCCCTCACCAAGCGCATAGGGGCTCATAGTGGCACTAAGTCATTTCTCCGAGCCCCGAGAACCTTGGCAGGGCCAAGTGAAGCTTCTCCGAACCTCGGCTGGGCCGAGCTCCGAACCTTAGGAAATAAAAGGGAACCAAAGTAAAATTCTCCGAACCTCGGCTGGGCCGAGCTCCGAACCTTGGCAAGTACTCCGAACCTCTGGATTCTCCGAACCTTGTGGAACCAGAACCTAAGTAATTCTCCGAACCTTGGCAGGGCCAAGTTTCTCCGAACCTTGAAACGAAATAAAAGAACCTCGAGAAAAGGTGGAATGGTGAAAGGAAATAACTTCGTTCGAGCTCCGATACGAAGGCTTCGGACCGAAGTAAGGAGTATTTCCCGAACTCCCTAACCGTCGCTCGAACCTCAGTTAGTTCGGATAGCGCGGGATCCTCGCTAAGGACGAGCGGGACGCCTTGTACCCCACACACAACAACAAACTCGGCACAAAAAGATAGAGATTGAGAAACAAACAGAACTCTCTTTATTGCCATCAAGATCGTTACAAATGCCTTAGAGGCGTTACAAGAGCATTGAAATGCATAAAATAAAGACAAGTACAAAACTCGGGCAACTGCTCCAAAGCAGACCTGGGCAACTGTGATGCTCCGGCGTCCGGACCGACAAATAAGCAAACCAGAGGTCAGCTTGTCTGACCTTCCGGCCCCCGTCAATAAATATCTCGGACCCAAGGAGGCATCCCGGGATGCTGATGAGGACCGGACGGCCCCAGCTCCCCCGGGGTGCTGTCGCGCCGCCACCCCCAAGCTCGGGGACAAACTTGCTCCCCCTCCCCGTGGCAAAAGATTCCCCAGGCGGGACGAGAATCCAGGTCCAGGAGGGAGGAGAATTCACGTGTCATGGGGAGTCCGCGTGCACTTCCTACCATGCCCCCCGAAGGGGAACCACAAAGGTCACACTGGAAGAGTATATGTGCGCTCTCCGTGTGATCTCTGCGCCCTCCATGTGCGCTCTCCATATGATCTCCGGGACTCATCCCCTAAGGGCGAGCCATCTTCGGCAGCTCCTTCATCGCCCCAGCTATCCGGAGGCAAAGCTTGCAAGAGAAAAGCTCGGTCCTCCCACTCGCAACAGCAGAGAAACGAGCATGATGAAAGCTCTAGTGGAAAAGAAACTTTGGGGATGACCAAACATGACCCCTTTTTCCCCTTTTTATAGGCAGAAATGAACCGGGAAAAATACCCAAGCTGAAGCCCCGAGATTCAAACACCTGGCCCATGCCTCCACGTGGCCTCCCAGGATGAAGCGGCGCCCTATGCGCGCCGAGCCCACCGCCTGAATTATGACGCATGCGAAGATTTCCTCTGATCCCGAATCGGATCATTAAATGCAGAGATCGTCCACTGCATTACGGAAACTGGCAGGTTCAGGAGATCGTCCTACGAAAATAACGTCCTCCAATGGTAAACGGCTGCGTGCGCACGTGAAACGACCTGGGAAAAGAGCACCTTCCGGAAAGCGAGCAGCTTTATGTTCCCACAGCGCCGTATCATCAATTTTGGTGAAATAAAAACCGATTTGCCTGCAAAAGGCAGGGCGCTGGCAGAATAGCAAAAAGCGCGAAAACCTGTCGGCGAGCGAACCGACGGTCGGCCCTAGCCGACCTAACCTAAGCCGACCTAGCCCCCTAGCCGACCTAGCTTGTCGGCCCTAAGCCGACCTACTACCTACGGCCCTAGCCGACCTAAATCGGCCCTAGCCGACCTATGGTCGGCCCAAGCCGACCTACGTCGGTCTTAACCGGCTTTGTTTCTTGAGTTTAATTAAGACCCGAACCAGATCGTCTATCGGTTCGCCAGTCAAGGCTATCGCCCCGCCTTGGGCCAAGCCAATGCATTCCCTCAATCCCGAAATAAAGATGACCAAAAACATCAACGAGCCATAAGTCGCTCGCGATTGAGGCAAGACTGGGCGGCAACAGGGCCATACAAAGAAAAACACTTAAATGAAAATAAAGGTTTCATTCATTAAGAACATCAGTCAGACTTTCAAGAAAGCAAATACAGGGGTGGCTCTAAGGGCCGGGAACCACATCAGTTTTGGAGGAGCTCTCGGTTACATCCGCAGAGGTGTGACTAGATTCGCCTTCTCTAATACCTTTGCCCCTTCAGCGGCAGTTTGCGATCGTCCCTCAGAAGCTGCGGCTTCGCTGGGACCCGGGGCGGCACCAGGATCGGTATCGGAGACGTCGACATATTCATCCTCCTCTTCTCCTTCGGACTCACCGTCATCAGGAGCTTCAGTATCCAGAAAAGAGAGATCCCATTCTGGATGCTCGCTGGATATCTTGTCTTTGCATTCTTCCATTCCAAGTTGGAAGGCGTCAACGCCGATAGCATCCTGCCTCCCTTGAGTATGGCGAGCTGCATTTAGCCTCAGCAGCCTGCTTCTCAGCCTCCGCACTTGAGCCCGCAGAATGATGTTTTGCTCCTCGAACTCGCCGGCCCGCGTCTCGAGTTCTGAGCTCTTATTGCGGCTAGACACGAGCTCGCCTTGGAGAGCCCGATTCTCCAACTCCAACTTCGCCATCTGAAAACCAAAGTCAGTCGGCATCACAAGAGACCAGTAGAAGAAGCTAAAAAGGGGGGGATGAGATCGTACCTCCTCCTCTCGTCTGGCCAACCTCTTGGTCAGCTCCTCAGCCTCACCCCTGGCTCTTGTTCTGTCAGCCCCGACCAGCTCGACTCTCTCCTGCAGAGTTGATCCTCGACTGTTTGGCTTCGACCTCCCGGGCTTGGGATAGCTCGTTGCTCACCCGAGCTATCATCCCTTGGTGCCATTTAGCGCCCTCCCTCAAGTGGCAATTTCGCCATCGCGCCGCTTCAGCTTCTCCTCCACTTCGAGCATTCTGGTCAGGCGCTTTCTCTCGTCGGCAGCTTCCCTTCCCAGCCGACCCAAACTCTCACTATGTTCCCGCCGCATCGCCGCCACCTCCGCGGAATGTTTCGACTCAATTCTAGCCAGCTCCAAGCACGCGTCGTCATTCTTCGCCAGGAGTCCCTGCAACTCCTCCACCCTACGCTTTTGCTTGGACACTTCGGCCAGGGCGACCTGGTGTGCCGCCCTTCATCCCCTTCCAAACTCCTATCACTATATCCATAAGCTCTTCGAACTTCTCAGACACCTTCATCGTGATTGGAGCTCGGCATTGTCTCTCCTGGCCTGAATGCTGGCCCCCGTCGCCAAACTCAAACGCCAGCACATCGCCCGAGAAAGCAAAACACTCTGCGAGACAAAATGAATAAAAACCCACGATGGGTCAATCGGAAACATCTACCGCACAAGAGAAATAACTCACCCGCGAGGCATAGGCCCGAGTCATCCTCATCAGGGTCGTATTGTCGATATCGGGAAGGAGATGGACACTTTCAGCCACGCCTTGCTGCCCGAACGCAGCATCAACCAACTCCAAATCTGCAAACTTGTCCGCCGAAGGATCTGCACCCGGATGCAAGGCCGACCTCATTAAGGCGGAAAACGCCTCCTCAACACCAGCGCTCGAGCTGCTGGGCTGACCGTCCCCGCCTGAGGGACCAACCTGGGCGACCTCCGTCTGAGAGGCCTTCAACTTCCCAGCCTCCTCTATCAAGGCCCTGGCTTGGACTTCTTCGGATAATTCGGCCAGCCCAAGCGCCAGCCTCCCCAAAATCTTTTTCGAGGGAGCTCCCAATGCGGGACTCCCACCTTGCTGCGTCCCTCCTCCGATGCACCTTTCCCGGTTACCACCATCTGTGTCTCCGCCACAGGGCCCCCCGAGGTCTCTCCTACCACTTGCGCCTCCCTGCAGGCTCCGAAGCCTCTATCTGGCCCGCTCTGAACTACCGCGAGCGACCGGCTTCACTACTACCGGACTCCCCTGCGGAGAGACCAAGAGGGAGCTCCCCTGAACCTCCTTGGCTGCAGCTGTCCCTTCCCCCTCTCCCACTGGAGCCGGTGGTGATCCCGCGGGGACGGAAGGCCCCCAGAAATGACCGCCTTCGCCAGATCCGTCGCTGGTTCCTCTTTCATAGGGGACGCGGTCGGACGAGCCAACGGAGCCTCGTCTGAGCTATCCGATATCTCCAACACGGGAGGACAAGGGATCATTTTCCTCCCCAAATCCTCCTTCGCCCCCGGCGCTCCTGTCGTAACCGCTCCGGTATCCGGCGGGCTTCTTCGGAGGTATGAGCCCTTTTCTCGGGCCTACCACTATCCGCGCCGCTGCTCTCCCCTGGGCGCTTTCCTCTCTTCCTCTTGGAGGCTCGACAATGCCGACCTCTTGGCTGAAAGAATGAAACATGCGATCAGATCCAAGCACATTCATCGAGAAAACACGCAGCGAGAAAGTAAAAGAGGGACTCACCTTGCGGGTCCAGGGGGCTGAGCCCGGCTGCGAAGAGGGCCCCCTCCGATAGCAGGTCGTTGGCCGAAAACACTGGCCATTGCGAAGGACGTCCAAATCCCTCTCCTCCTGCTGACAAAATGGATGCGTTTCCGCATCCCTAGCAAAGTTCCCCATTTCCGAGGGAAGTCGGAACCAATGTTCCCCTCTGCGATAACGAACCGGCTCTTCCATCCCTTGATGGAAGACGGCTTATCCACAATACGTTGAAGGACCTCCGGGGTCCAATGTAGGCCACTCTGATTTCCTCCCAGGTATCAGATGGTAGCAGGCGCGAAAAAGGGGAAGAGTGGCGACAATCTGAATTTGGTGGCACATTGAAATAAATCCGATGATGCTCCGCCAACTGTTTGGGGCCACCATCGCGGGCAGATGTTGTAGTGGGTCATGATTTCCTTCACCAAGGGATGAAGAGGAAAACGAAAGCCCGCCTTCAAACTGTCTTCATAAATGAAGACCCCGACTCCAGATCTCGCGAGACCCTATCTCCAGACTCCGGCACCCGCAGAACGACATCTGAGGGCATGCCATACCATTGGTGAATCCTCCCCAAATCCTCAGCACGATCTCGAAGCCACGTCGTCGGGCTCATCGCCATCTGATTGAGAAAGCACCAGGCGAAACGACGAGCGTCGAGAAGATGAAAGGCCAAACTCTTCGAAACAAGACGAGGATGCTGCGAACATGCATATATATATAGCGGCTGTCGCTTTGCTTCCCCGCTAAGGAAGCCACCTTGAGGGGATGGGGCGTCTCGCCCGAGGCGTCCGGAATCGCCTCGACAAACGCCCGATCGATCGGGATTCGCGACGTGGCGTAATCCCAACCGTCACTCTTGGAGGAGCCTTACCCCGAAGGTACGATGACCCTGTCGCATTAATTAGGGCATCATTGCACGGCTGTCTAAACCAAAACGTCCCATCCGGAACGCGCCGCTTGGACTTATACTCCCTATGCCCGAACCTACGCTTCGAACTAGGGAGTGGAGGGCATGTGTTGGGGGGTAAAATCGTCATTGCATCAATATCCGTGCAAGGCGGCTAAGGCCGACCTCCTCCCTTCGCCCTTCCGGGCTTCCATAGCTCGGCTCTTCCGGGCTTCCCTAGCTCGGCTCCTTCCGGGCTTCCGTAGCTCGGCCCTTCCGGGCTTCCCTAGCTCGGCTCCTTCCGGGCTTCCGTAGCTCGGCCCTTCCGGGCTTCCGTAGCTCGGGGCTTCCCTAGCTCGGCTCCTTCCGGGCTTCCGTAGCTCGGCCCTTCCGGGCTTCCATAGCTCGGCCCTTTCCGGGCTTCCCTAGCTCGGCCCCTTCCGGGCTTCCCTAGCTCGGCTCCTTTCCGGGCTTCCGTAGCTCGGCTCCTTCCGGGCTTCCGTAGCTCGGCCCTTCCGGGCTTCCCTAGCTCGGCCCTTCCGGATTTCCATAGCTCGGCTCCTTCCCGGGCTCTTGTAGCTTGCTTCCCCCGAGTCACCATGGCCCGGCTACGTCCCACGATCCAATACCCACCTCCGCGGAACCTGACGCGGAGAGCCCAGGTTTACCATAACGACATCCTAGACAAGGAATCATGTCGAAACGTGGCCTAGGACCTATCATAACTCCCCAGGCCTACTCACCAGATCTCAAGCATCAAGGAGCTCTCCCAGCCGTCGATCCCCTAACAAACAGGATACGGATTCCAACGGCCCCACAACGGCCTGATTCTATCCACTCCGTATCCTAACAACCTCTGAACCTTCCAGAAGGCGCTCAAGATCCAGGTGACAGCCTATAAATACCACACTCAGATTCCCTCAGGTACGCACGCGCTCACGCACACTCATACGTGCGCTCTCACTCTCCTGCCCTCCTGGCAGCTCGTCGGTGCTCTTGCCTTCTAGGAGCTCTCGATTGGCCGCCCCCGGAGAGGCCTCCGGAGAGATCCACCTCCCATTATCTGTTGATCGCCGATTTCTTCTTCACTGACTTGAGCATCGGAGGGTCTTCCGTGGAGGGCCACCCCCAACGCCTCTCGCGCGAGGACTTTTTGTGCAGGTCCGCCCCCTCTCCCTGGAGATTGACCGCGCCCAAGTCGGAGGACGGATCCCGGCGGCAACAAGCATAAAGTTATAATAAGTATTTATAACTCTATGATATAGCTTGTGCATCAGTATCATTATCCAATGAGCTCATCACCTATTTAAAATGTATACAGTAATGATTGAATAAGGATTATTTATTTAAGATGTATTTGTCAAAAGTTTATAATATATATGTTTTTTTCAAAGCTACATGCATTAGTTGTTTAATATGTGCTTGTAAATCTTTAATATCTTATTATATATACATTGATTATCATCATTGAAATAGTGCATCACTTGTTCAAAGCATGAGTATCTCTGGTTTTAATTAAACATGTATATATAATCCACGTACGCATGCCAATTTGAGATGGATGTTGGAGGTGTTTATATGTGCATTGATTTTTAAAATATATGCATTAGGGATTTTAACCACTATGCTCAATAGTTGTATAGGTAGTGGTAGAGATCAACAGTGAACGATGGGGGTAGAAATTATTAATGATGAATGATGGTAAACGCTGTTAGCATAGGAGATAATAGAGATTGTTGATGATACCCAATGATGGTGACAATCATTAGCAATGATGGACAGTGGTAGGAGCTGGTGGAGATCTTAGCAACAATGAGTGGTGGTGAAAATCATCGGTGATGGTGGATAGTGATAGAAATTATCATTAGTAAGCCAATGGTTTAGTCATGGCTCTAATTATTATTAAATTAAAGATCCTATTTATGAAATGCCAAAAGATTTTACTGGTAAAGTGACAATTGAGTTTCATTAAAGGATGATAAAGATGCTGCAGTGCCCATCTTAGTTCTACTTGTTTGTCGAGGGAAGAAAATTGGCACAGAAATTAAATCTTTTATCGTGATATGGATTGTTATAGAAGAAAATTTTCTTGGATCATTAATGGAGAAAATAATGTAAATATCACTTTGATGAGCTTGTAAAGAAATTTAATTTAAAAATTATACAGCATTTGAAGCCTTACACGATTTCTTCGTTCAACAGTTTTATGCTTACAATAAGCCATAAATGCCTTGTAACTTTCTGATGAGGCAAGAATTATTTTAGTGAAGCTTGGTACAATACCGTTTCAATGAATGTCGGCCATATACTATTAGGTGATTTATGAATTTATAATAAGGATGTCATTCATTATGAAAAAAAAATATACACTTTCTGAATAAATGGGATAGACCTCAAATTGTATCCCCAAAAATTGTTACCTGATGACGCCGAGTCACTTTCTTCAAGCGTCGAAAAAACGGACGTCCTTCTCGCCGGACTCCTGCAAGAAAAGTCCCCGAAGACTGGATGCTCCGGTGGAGACCCTTCGACGCTCAAGTTAGTCACTCGGGAACAAACGAGAGCTGTCCTAGCCGAAGAAGCTAAACATTTAGGGCTTAACTAGTAGGAAGAAGCTAAAAAAACCAAAGTTCTTCGATCCTTACAGCGAGAGCGTATGCTTTTATACATGTTCGAAGATACACCCTTCCATTCCAGAAGATTACTGATTTCAAGGTGCCCCGTTCAATAACGGACAAAAGATGAGGCTGACAGTGACAGGTCGTACTATCACCGTGCATGTCGGAGGTGTCCTACATCACCTGTCAGTATAGCCTCACAGGTGTCTGGCGTCTGTAGTTATGCCTGGTGCGCACCATCGCCGGATGTGACCGCGCACAGTTGCGGGCAGGTGGTAGACCGTACACTGTAACGGGATATGGTCATGCACAGTGACAGACACACGATGGACCATACGCCGTTATGAGGTATGGCCACACCCTGCTACGGATGTGCGGCGGATTACGTGGGCATGCCAGGTGGCCCAGGGCGGGCCGGATCATGCATCGGGCACTATTCATGTAGCCCGAGACCGAGGGGGTCTCGGGGGTTGAGATACTGTTCATAAGGCCTGGGAGCTGTGGCTTGAGGCCGAGGGTGGAACTCGAGGCCAAGCACTGTCCATATAGCCCGAGACCAAGGGGGTCTCGGGGGTTGAGATACTGTTCATAAGGCCCGGGAACTGTGGCTTGAGGCCGAGGGTGGAA
The DNA here is from genome assembly GCA_900491605.1 of Calamus simplicifolius. Classification (NCBI taxonomy): domain Eukaryota; kingdom Viridiplantae; phylum Streptophyta; class Magnoliopsida; order Arecales; family Arecaceae; genus Calamus; species Calamus simplicifolius. The sequence continues at coordinate 1,748,265 of UESW01004175.1, read as the reverse complement.
CTCGAGGCCAAGCACTATCCATGTAGCCCGAGACCGAGGGGGTCTCAGGGGTTGAGATACTGTTCATAAGGCCCGAGAGCTGTGGCTTGAGGCCGAGGATGGAATTCGAGGCCAAGCACTGTTCATGCAGCCCGAGACCAAAAGGGTCTCGGGGGTTGAGATACTGTTCATAAGGCCCGGGAGCTATGGCTTGAGGCCGAGGGTGGAACTCGAGGCCAAGCACTGTTCATGCAGCCCGAGACCGAGGGGGTCTCGGGGGTTGAGATACTGTTCATAAGGCCCGAGAGCTGTGGCTTGAGACCCAGGGTGGAACTCGAGGCCAAGCACTATTCATGCAGCCTGAGACTGAGGGGTCTCGGGGGTTGAGATACTGTTCATAAGGCCCGGGAGCTGTGGCTTAAGGCCGAGGGTGGAACTCGAGGCCAAGCACTGTCCATGCAGCCCGAGACCGAGGGGGTCTCGGGGGTTGAGATACTGTTCATAAGGGCCAGGAGCTGTGGCTTGAGGCCGAGGGTGAAACTCGAGGCCAAGCACTATTCATGCAGCCCGAGACCGAGGGGGTCTCGGGGATTGAGATACTATTCATAAGGCCCGAGAGCTGTGGCTTAAGGCCGATACCGAGGGGGGGCTCAGGAGGCCGAGAGGGCCTCCGTCAGTCACCGTTATCATTTATTCTGACGGCGTTGGATCAGCCATATCAGATGCCCCCTCACCCCTGAGACGGAGTGGGCCCACCCCAGAAAGGCAAAAGGGGTGTCATCTCCCAAGTGGCTGATCCTCGTCCTTTGCGAACTACCCCCAGACATGTATCTCTGGGCGCTGTAATGACTTTACGCGGGCATCATGGGGGATGTGAAAGGGCGGCCACTATCGTCCACCCGATCTGCGGCGATCGTCCTCGAGGCAAGGTTGATCCTTCGAAGTCCATGAGGAAAGTAGCGCCATCATTGCCCATCATAACAACGATGTCAGCGGCATCCCATTATTAGCCGGAAGCAGATCGTATCACGCACCGAGCGATCATCGAGGCAGCCCAGCCTACGGTGAGAGTCCACGTGGCCGACGAGACAAGGCGGGATAATTCAAAACTCAATAAAACTTGGGTGGGGGGTTGAATCTAGCCACACTGCTCCTACCATCGTTGTCTTCTTCCTCTGATTCCCTGATTTTTGGCCTCCTGGCCTTCCCTGCAACCTGAGAGCCCGCGCACGCCATTTTCTTCCCCAGGTCAGCTCTTCGTCTCTTCTAAACCTCTCTGTTCCTTCTTCCAACAATGAGTTCCCAGTCCTGGACCTCGGAGGATGATTCAGAGGATCGTCCTTCTCCCAAGAGGCTTCATGCTTCTCCTTCTTCTCCCCCTTCTCCTTCACCTTCTCTTGAGTGGTCCTCTGATTCGGAGGACCACGTCCCTTTGGCCCGGCGGTGGGTCGCTGGGAAAGCTCCCATAGGGAGGCGCCCGGCGGCGGCTGGCACGGCCCCATCGAGGAGACGCCAGGCGGAGGCCAGCACCTCCTCGAGGGTGGGGGCGGAATCCCCGGAAGGGGTCGCCTCCACGGTGACAGGCTAGGATTTGGCGAACATCCGGACCTGTTACCAAATCTCCCAGGATGTCAGGCTCTATCTCCCGACCCCCGACGATAGAGTGATCTCATCTCGACCGAGCCGAGTGGCCATTTACGAAATTTCCCTGAGGGTGGGCCTCCGCTTACCCCCTCCTCCTTTTTTCGTAAACCTCCTTGACTATTACTCCTTGACCCCTTCTCAGTTGGTCCCGAACTCCCTTCGGGTCGTTAGTGCCTTCGTTGTCCTCTGCCATCATCTCCACATTACCCCTCGAGTCTCTCTCTTCGCTCTTTCTACATCCTCCGGGCTCAGAAGGGTTGGTGGCTGTTTCAGCCCCAACCCGGCCGAGTCCTTAAGCTTCTTCTTCCTACCTCCATCAAGGGATGGAAATCCCGATTTTTCTTTGCCAATCTTGACCAAGTTAAGCCCCGGTGGGGGAACCCCGACCTTCGAGGTAACATGAATTCCACTGTCTATCCCGGAGATAAGGAAGCGTTGGGGTAGCTGTTGGCTACCGACATCCCTCGGTACAACCTGCTTCTAACAGAGGAAAACCTCCAGTCGGCGGGTCTCATCTCCCACCGCGGTAAGTCTCCCTCATACTTAGTCAAAGTCTTCCTTTTTTTTTACTGACCCCGGCCGATGTTGCACAGCTATGAAGGTCCCGACCCGCAGACTCATGAAGGCTGCTGCCAAGAGGAGGGGCCGAGTGAGGGGCAGCAAGCACCGGCCTCAAAACGCCCGACAGTGCGGGTGCCCGAGCCACCCGCACCGCAAGAGCCTCCGGCTATCCCAAGATCGATCTGACGGCTGACACCCCGCCCGAAAGGGCGGTGGCTAAGGAGGCAACAACAGAGGAGCCGACGATAGCAGAGGAGCCGGCCACGAAGGAGCCGACAATAGCGGAGGAACCCCCTGCTCCCCGCGGACCAGTCCCCGCCGAGGTAACAAGGAGCTGGGGTGAGGGACCGTCGGGGGTTGCAAGTCCGCCCCTAGAGCAGACACCGGCAAGCAGCCCTCCGTGCGCCAAATCCGAAACTGCCGAGGCTGCTGGAGGAAATGGAGCCAGGCCGAGGCTGCATCGGGACTCCATTTTGGATGATGGACGCTGGGCGGAGCGGCTCATCTCATCAATCTTCGTACCCGAGGTTCAGGAAGAACTTAGTCATTTGAAGGCGGCCACGTTCTTCCGAGAGTCCTACGCGGCCCTGGTCAAAGTAAGTAGACTCGCAGCTCCCTGCTTTTAGATTTCCCTTTTATTCTTCCTCTCTTTTTGACATGAGGCTTGCATGCAGATTGCGAACTCCTTGGCTGCTACAAGGGAGGTCATCCATGGGGGAAAGACCCTCATGCGGGAGGCCCAGAGAGAGGCCGAGGAGGCTCGCACTCGAGCGGAGGCGGCCGAGAGGGCCTTGGAATCGGCCAGGACTGCCCGGGCCGATGAGATAAAGACGGCCGAGAGCCGGGCAGAAGTTGAGACCAACCGTTTGTGGGCGGCTCTCAACCAGCTAATGGAGGCCGAAAGCGCTGTTGCGGCCAGGGACCTGCATATTTCAGAGTTGGCAGCGACCATCCAGGCGGCCAAGAATCAGGCGGGTGAGGCTAAGAAGAGGGCAAGGAAGGCCGAGGAGAGGGCGAAGGAGGTCGAGGAAAAGGCGAAGAAAGCTGAGGAGGAGAGGGATCGTGCCTTGGAGGCTGAGAGGGCAGCTGTGGCATCTTTAGCTGCAGAGAGGAAAGCTCGAGCTACCAAGGTGAGGCAGCTGTTGAGGCAAGGGCTGCCAGGGTTATTGAAGAGTTTAGGGCATTCGAGCGCTTCATAGACGAGTTGGCCGAAGCTTCAGCGGAAGCGTATCTTCAGGGTTCCAGCGTGGAAAGGAAAACATCGCCCGAGACCTGGACTTTCCACAGGCCCTTGAGGTCGAGCCGGAGCGTCTCTCCGAGGTTGGTTCGTCTGACGACGAACCTGCGTCAACTGAACCATGAGCTTCACGTTGTACTTTTCATTTTTGCAAGTCCGACGTGGTCGCACTTTCGAGTTAATGAAGTAGACTCTTTCCTTCAATGAAATTTGTCTTTATTCAATTGTAACTTTTACCCCAAGTCCTTTGGCTGCCGATTTGGGACGCTTAGGGGCTTCGTCGGTACTGAGGAGTAACCTTTAATTCATTCTCGAATAACCTCGACTTAGCCACGTAGGACCGAATCCTAGAGTCGAGGAATATGGACTCCTGGTGACCGATGGAGCACCGGACTCGGAAGGCTAAGATAGACTCGAGCTTCCAGGGGCTGCTTGCACGCCGCTTTGCCAATGGTACACTATGCTTGGTGCCTGGCTGGCCTAGGGCTTTTTGTGCCGACCGAGGTTGGGCTTTAGTTGTCGAGAGCGATGGTATCGCTCTGCCAGTGGTACACTGGGCTTTGTGCCTGGCTGGCCCAGGGCTTTTTCTGCCGACCGGGGTCAGGCATTAGTTGTTGAGAGCCGATGGTACATCGCTCTGCCAGTGGTACACTGAGCTTTGTGCCTGGTTGGCATAGGGCTTTTTGTGCTGACCGGGGTCGGGCTTTAGTTGTTGAGAACCGATGGTACATCGCTCTGCCAGTGGTACACTGGGCTTTGTGCCTGGCTGGCCCAGGGCTTTTTGTGCCGATCGGGGTCGGGCTTTAGTTGTTGAGAGCCGATGGTACATCGCTCTGCCAGTGGTACACTGGGCTTTGTGCCTGACTGGCCCAGGGCTTTTTGTGCCAACCGGGGTCGAGCTTTAGTTGTTGAGAGCCGATGGTACATCGCTCTGCCATTGGTACACTGGGCTTTGTGCCTGGCTGGCCCAGGGCTTTTTGTGCCGATCGAGGTCGGGCTTTAGTTGTTGAGAGCCGATGGTACATCGCTCTGCTGGTGGTACACTGGGCTTTGTGCTTGGCTGGCCCAGGGATTTTTGTGCCGACTGGGGTCGGGCTTTAGTTGTTGAGAGCCGATGGTACATCGCTCTGCCAGTGGTACACTAGGCTTTGTGCCTGGCTGGCCCAGGGCTTTTTGTGCCGACCGGGGTCGGGCTTTAGTTGTTGAGAGCCGATGGTACATCGCTCTGCCAGTGGTATACTGGGCTTTGTGCCTAGCTGGCCCAGGGCTTTTTGTGCCGACCGAGGTCGGGCTTTAGTTGTTGAGAGCCGATGGTACATCGCTCTACCAGTGGTACACTGGGCTTTGTGCCTGGCTGGCCCAGGGCTTTTTGTGCCGACCGGGGTCGGGCTTTAGTTGTTGAGAGCCGATGGTACATCGCTCTGCCAGTGGTTGTGCCTGGCTGGCCCAGGGCTTTTTGTGCCGACCAGGTCGGGCTTTAGTTGTTGAGAGCCGATGGTACATCGCTCTGCCAGTGGTACACTGGGCTTTGTGCCTGGCTGCCCAAAGCCGATGGTACATCGCTCTGCCAGTGGTACACTGAGCTTTGTGCCTGGCTGGCCCAGGGCTTTTTGTGCCGACCGGGGTCGGGCTTTAGTTGTTGAGAACCGATGGTACATCGCTCTGCTAGTGGTACACTGGGCTTTATGCCTGGCTGGCCCAGGGCTTTTTGTGCCGACCGGGGTTGGGCTTTAGTTGTTGAGAGCCGATGGTACATTGCTCTACCAGTGGTACACTAGGCTTTGTGCCTGGCTGGCCCAGGGCTTTTTGTGCCAACCGGGTCGGGCTTTAGTTGTTGAGAGCCGATGGTACATCGCTCTATCAGTGTACACTGGGCTTTATGCTTGACTAGCCCAGGGCATTTTGTGCCGACCGGGGTCGGGCTTTAGTTGTTGAGAGCCGATGGTACATCGCTCTACCAGTGGTACACAGGCTTTGTGCCTGGCTGGCCCAGGGCTTTTTGTGCCGACCGGGGTCAGGCTTTAGTTGTTGAGAGCCGATGGTACATCGCTCTGCCAGTGGTACACTGGGCTTTGTGCTGGCTGGCCCAGAGCTTTTTGTGCCGACCGGGGTTGGGCTTTAGTTATTGAGAGCCGATGGTACATCGCTCTGCCAGTGGTACACTGGGCTTTGTGCTTGGCTGGCCCAGAGCCGATGGTACATCGCTCTGCCAGTGGTACACTAAGCTTTGTGCCTGGCTAGCCCAGGGCTTTTTGTGCCGACTGGGGTCGGGCTTTAGTTGTTGAGAGCCGATGGTACATCGCTCTGCCAGTGGTACACTGGGCTTTGTGCCTGGCTGGCCCAGGGCTTTTTGTGCCGACCGGGGTTGGGCTTTAGTTGTTGAGACCGATGGTACATCGCTCTGCCAGTGGTACACTGGGCTTTGTGCCTGGCTGGCCCAGGGCTTTTTGTGCCGATCAAGGTCGGGCTTTAGTTGTTGAGAGCCGATGGTACATCACTCTGCCAGTGGTACACTGGGCTTTGTGCCTGGCTGGCCCAGAGCCGATGGTACATCGCTCTGCCTGTGGTACACTGAGCTTTGTGCCTGGCTGGCCCAGGGCTTTTTGTGCTGACCGGGGTCAGCTTTAGTTGTTGAGAACTGATGGTACATCGCTCTGCCAGTGGTACACTGGGCTTTGTGCCTGGCTAGCCCAGGGCTTTTTGTGCCGACCGGGGTTGGGCTTTAGTTGTTGAGAGCCGATGGTACATCGCTCTACTAGTGGTACACTGGGCTTTGTGCCTGGCTGGCCCAGGGCTTTTTGTGCCGATCGGGGTCGGGCTTTAGTTGTTGAGAGCCTATGGTACATCCCTCTGCCAGTGGTACATTAGGCTTTGTGCCTGGCTGGCCCAGGGCTTTTTGTGCCGACCGGGGTTGGGCTTTAGTTGTTGAGAGCCGATGGTACATCGCTCTACCAGTGATACACATGGCTTTGTGCCTGGCTGGCCCAGGGCTTTTTGTGCCGACCAGGGTTGGGCTTTAGTTGTTGAGACCCGATGGTACATCGCTCTGCCAGTGGTACACTGGGCTTTGTGCCTGGCTGGCCCAGGGCTTTTGTGCCGACCGGGGTCGGGCTTTAGTTGTTGAGAGCCGATGGTACATCGCTCTGCCAGTGGTAACTAGGCTTTGTGCCTGACTAGCACAGAGCCGATGGTACATCGCTCTGCCAGTAGTACATTGAGCTTTGTGCCTAGTGGCCCAGGGCTTTTTGTGCCGACCGGGGTCGGGCTTTAGTTGTTGAGAACCGATGGTACATCGCTCTGCAGTGGTCACTGAGCTTTGTGCTTGGCTGGCCCAGGGCTTTTTGTGCCGACCGGGATTGGGCTTTAGTTGTTGAGAGCCGATGGTACATCACTCTACCAGTGGTACACTGGGCTTTGTGCCTGGTTGGCCCAGGGCTTTTTGTGCCGACCGAGGTCGGGCTTTAGTTGTTAAGAGCCGATGGTACATCGCTCTGCCAGTGGTACACTGGGCTTTGTGCCTGGCTGGCCCAGGGCTTTTTGTGCGATCAGGGTCGGGCTTTAGTTATTAAGAGCCGATGGTACATCGCTCTACTAGTGGTACACAGGGCTTTGTGCCTGGCTGGCCTAGGGCTTTTTGTGCCGACCGGGATCGGGCTTTAGTTGTTGAGAGTGATGGTACATCGCTCTGCCAGTGGTACACTGGGCTTTGTGCCTGGCAGCTAGGGCTTTTTGTGTCGACCGGGGTCGGGCTTTAGTTGTTGAGAGCCGATGGTACATCGCTCTGCTAGTGGTACACTGGGCTTTGTGCCTGGCTAGCCCAGGGCTTTTTGTGCCGACCGTGGTTGGGCTTTAGTTGTTGAGAGTTGATGGTACATCGTTCTGCCAGTGGTACACTGGGCTTTGTGCCTGATTAGCCCAGGGCTTTCTGTTGAAAAACTGAGATTCTAGAACTCAAGTTCATTGATGTGAAATGAGGGGTGAAAACCCAAAAGAATACAAGCATGGTATTTAGTGTAAGAAGGGAATGCACTACTGATAGTACTGACGGAGGTTGTCGGCATTCCACGTCCGGGGGAGCGGCCTCCCATCCAGCTCTGCAATCTTATATGCTCCATGACGGAGTGCTTCTGTGATCCGGTAGGGCCCCTCCCAGTTCAGAGCTAGCTTGCCTCCTTCCATCGGCTTTGAGACCTTGGCTCGTCGAAGGATCAGGTCTCCCGACAAAAAGTTCTTGGGGCACACGCGGGCATTGTAATATTTGGTAGCTCGTTGTCGGTAGACCGCCATTCGAAGCCGCGCCAGTCTCGCACCTCTCCACTAGATCAAGTTAGCTCGCAGCCGGTCCGGGTTATCTTCCTCATTGTATGACTCCACCCGCGGCTCGGGAGCCTATCTCCACCGGGATGACAGCTTCAGACCCGAAGACCAGACTGAATGGGATCTCTCCTATGGGGGCTTGTGGCGTTGTGTGGTAGGCCCATAGCACATTGTGGAGCTCCTCCACCCATGTCCCTTACAATCATCCAGTTAGGTTCTCAATCCTTGGAGAATGATGTGATTGGCTACCTCGGCCGCTCCGTTGGTCTGGGGGTGTCCGACGGAAGTGAATCTCTGGTGGATGCCCAGTTCGGTGCAGAATCCTCTGAAGGATGCGTTGTCAAACTGCCGGCCATTATCGGTAACTAGAGTGTGTGGTAATTCGAACCGGCATATGACAGACTTCCAAAAGAAGGATCTCACCTTGCTCTCAGTGATCTTAGCAAGGGCTTCGACCTCAATCCACTTGGTAAAGTGATCGACGACCACTAGAGGAACTTGCGCTACATGGAGGCTGGGGGGAATGGTCCCAAGATGTCCATACCCCACTGGGTGAAGGGCCAAGGCACTGCGAGGGGGGTCAGCTGAGATGCCGGCTGTCGCTGAATATTGGCATGCGCTGGTAGCTATCACACTTCTTAACAAGCTCGGCCACGTCTTCCCCCATGTCAGCCAGTAGTACCCCTACCGTAAGGCCTTGTAAGCTAGGGCTCTGCCCCCAGGTGACTCTCGCATATGCCCTCATGGATTTCCGCAAGATGTAGTCTGCTTCGACTGGTCCGACGCACTTAAGGACCGGGTAAGAAAATGATCTTCGATAAAGCTTCACGTCTATCATTAGGAACTTCGGGGCCCGCCGTCTGAGCAGTCTGGCCTCAGCGGGGTCTTCAAGGAGAGTGTCGTCGGCCAAATATCGGACGTAGGCGTCCATCCAGGAGACCCTTGCTCAACCGGTAGTACTTCATCCGCAGCTTCAATGCTTGGGGTCTGCAGGTACTCCACATACATTCTTCCCAGGGTCCCATCGGTCGAGGTGGCCAAACGGGACAGCACGTCGGCCCTAGCGTTCTCCGCTCAAGGAATATAGCTGACGCGGAAGTAAGAGAACCGAGAGGCTTGGGACTGCACCTTGCTCAGGTAATGGGACATGGTCGGGTCTCTGGCTTCGTATTCCCCAGCAACCTGCCCAGAAATAAGCTGGGAGTCCATGAAGGCCCTCAGATGCCCTGCACCGAGCTCCTCAGCTAGTCTCATTCCCGCCAATAGGGCTTCATACTCCGCTTGGTTATTAGTGGCTGGGAACTGAAACCGAAGGGCATACTCCACCACCTTCCCCTCGGGGCTCGCAAGGATGAGCCCGGCTCCGCTTTCCTGAGAATTTGCTGCTCCATCCACATGCAAGATTCAGTCTTCCTTTTCTGTTTCCTCGGTCAAGGAGGGCTCCATGCGCACCTCCGGACGCGATTCCTCCGAACACTCCTCGGTCTAAGTATACTCGGCTAAGAAATCAGCTAACACTTGAGACTTCATGGCAGACCTTGAACCACCGCTACCAAGGACTGAATTTGCGTGGCTAGGGTGGCAAGCCAATCTTCCTGAAGCTACCATGGAGGGGGTGCAGAGACATCGACCGGGGGAGCGAAAGGTCCAGCCGCCTGGAGACGCGGTGGTGCAGGGACACCGGCTGGGGGAGCTGAGGGGCCAACCAGTGGATCTACTACTTGACGCTGCCCCTCGATGCAACTGACAGAGCCCCTTTCGCATGGGTCGTCACCATGGCTCAAGAGCTTGGGGAGAGAGAGATTGCAGATCGTTGGTTCGATATCTTTCTCTTCCCCCTACCTGGCGCGCCAATCTGATGACGCCGAAGTCACTTTCTTCAAGCACCGGGAAACGGACGTCCTCCTCGCCGGACTCCTGCAAGAAAAGTCCCCGGAAACCGGATGCTCCGGTGGAGATCCTCCGACGCTCAAGTTAGTCACTCGGGAACAGACGAGAGCTATCTTAGCCGAAGGAAGCTAGACAGTTAGGTCTTAACTAGTAGGAAGAAGCTAGAAAAACCAAGTTCTTCGATCCTTACTTACAGCGAGAGCGTATGCTTTTATACCTGTTCGAAGATACACCCTTCTATTCCAGAAGATTGTGATTTCAAGGTGCCCCGTTCAATAACGGACAAAAGATGAGGCTGACAGTGATAGGTCGTACTGTCACCGTGCATGTCGGAGGTGTCCTGCATCACCTGTCAGTATGGCCTCATAGGTGTCTGGCGTCTGTGGTTATGCCTGGTGCGCGCCATCGCCGGATGTGATCGCGCACAGTTGCGGGTATGTGTGGACCGTATGCTGTAATGGGGTATGGTCATGCACAGTGACAGACACACGATGGACCATACGCCGTTATGAGGTATGGCCACACCCTGCTACGGATGTGCGGCGGATTATGTGGGCATGCCAGGTGGCCCGGGGCGAGCCGGATCATGCATCGGGCACTGTTCATGTAGCCCGAGACGAGGGGGTCTCGGAGGTTGAGATACTGTTCATAAGGCCCGGGAGCTGTGGCTTGAGGCCGAGGGTGGAACTCGAGGCCAAGCACTGTCCATGTAACCCGAGACCGAGGGGGTCTCGGGGGTTGAGATACTGTTCATAAGGCCGGGAGTTGTGGCTTGAGGCTGAGGGTGGAACTCGAGGCCAAGCACTGTCCATGTAGCCCGAGACCGAGGGGGTCTTGGGGTTAAGATATTGTTCATAAGGCCGGGAGCTGTGGCTTGAGGCCGAGGGTGGAACTCGAGGTCAAGCACTGTTCATGCAGCCCAAGACCGAGGGGGTCTCAGGGGTTGAGATACTGTTCATAAGGCCCGGGAGCTATGGCTTGAGGTCGAGGGTGGAACTCGAGGCCAAGCGCTGTTCATGCAGCCCGAGACCGAGGGGGTCTCGGGGGTTGAGATACTGTTCATAAGGCCCGGGAGCTGTGGCTTGAGGCCGAGGGTGGAACTCGAGGCCAAGCACTATTCATGCAGCCCGAGACCAAGGGGGTCTCAGGGGTTGAGATACCGTTCATAAGGCCGGGAGCTGTGGCTTGAGGCCAAGGGTGAAACTCGAGGCCAAGCACTGTCCATGCAGCTGAGACCGAGGGGTCTCGGGGGTTGAGATACTGTTCATAAGGCCCGGAGCTGTGGCTTGAGGCCGGGTGGAACTCGAGGCCAAGCACTGTTCATGCAGCCTGAGATCGAGGAGGTTCGGGGGTTGAGATACTGTTCATAAGGTCCGGGAGCTGTGGCTTAAGGTCGATACCGAGGGAGGGCTCAGAAGGCCGAGAGGGCCTCCGTCAGCCACCGTTATCGTTTATTCTGAGCGTTGGATCAGCCATTCACTACCTAAGCTTAAGAACAAACAACCAATGAAGGAGTCAACCAAAAAGCTGACAACGAAACAAAAAATTTAAAATAGAAATATCATATAAGTACAATTTTGAATAAAAAAGTTTCATGAGGACAAGAGCTTCTTTCATATTCAAAGAATGTTGATGACAAAGTAGAAAGTAGGGAAGATAATGGAAGTGGCAGTTTGGTGAATCATGAGATTGACTGTAAATTCAAAAAATGCCATCATACTGTGTAGCATCTCTTTGGATGGAAGAAAAATTTGTATCGAGCGGTAAATGATTATGATTTTTATAAGGATGAATCTTGAATTCAAATCAAGAAGCATATGATTTAAAATACTTATGCTCAGCTCAAATTAGCATGTCCATATTTGAGCCGAATTGGGGATAATTTGCTTTGCCTAATAGGCTTTCTTCTTTAATTTGATTTGCTTCATGAGCTACTTTGACATTATTGAGTAGTTTTGTATATTTAAGATGAATTTCTTGGTAGTATACTTTTTTTTAAGCTAATTTCCTAACTTTAGGTAGATAAAATCATTCTCTCTCTCTCTCCATTCATCTTGAATTTGTGAGATATTGTTATTAAGAGCGTTTTTAAGATTAACTTGGCTTGATCTTAAGAAATATGAGGGATCCGCTCGAGATTGTTACTGTCCTAAACCATAAGCGCTGCAATTTTCTCTTACATTATTTATAACTGGAGATTTGTACTTCTGTTACAGCACTAGACCTTGAAATTTTTGCAAGACCAACGAACACATGCAGGCGACATAAGCTTCATAATGATTCCAAGATTTAATAGAATTATTCATTTATATCTTATGAAAAATCATAGGTTTAATAAGAATGATAGACTAAAAAAACTAGTAACTAGTTAATAATAATCTTTTCGTTTGCATGGTACGTACCTCGTTTCTGTCACAGAAGGACCCATGTCCCATGGCCAGTACATTCCTTGACTTTGACGTGGGTGTCCTCGAAAAAGCGGTGAGTTACGTCCTGGAGTTTGAGAGGGAGGCTAAGAACCTCCTTCTTAGTACTTCATTGGGAGCGCGCTTGTGAGGCTTAGGCCTAGTTGACCATGAGTTTACCTTTAGGTAGTATTTGATTTTTAAAATATTATTTTTAAATAAATATATAATATAAAGTTTATTTAAAAAATAGATAAAAATAATAATTTTTTAAATAATAATTTTATTTTCAAAGATGCATTATATTTGTTTCGAATATTTCGAGCATTACGGATGAGTATGGATAAAGAAGTTAATCCATAATAGTCAACTTAGAGTAGCAACTTGAATATAGAAATACTAACATATAAAGATATGGAGATAGTTGTAACACCCTGAGTTTTTAATTTTTGTATTGTGCTAGAAGATTTGTACAAATTATTCAATTAGATTTGTAATCAAGGCTCTTATATAATTTCTATGTTTATGAATTTGTAGCAAACTGGAAAAGGTTAAAATGAAATCTGAAAGTTGAAATGCCTTCAGAATTTTTCTTGGGTAAGCCTGTAAAGAAAAATGAAAAAAAAAAGGAAAAGAAATGGCTGCCAATTCCCTTATGCAAACTTTCCCCCACAGGCATTCACATAAAGAATGCCAAGACACTATGCGTTCTATGAAACAGGCGCCTTGGCCAATTTGGGGAAGGTTCTGTTGTGACATCAGGAAGGTGCCATATAAGTCGCCTTATTTTTGTTTGGAAAGCTTCTATTTGTTGGTTGAGATGAAAATGGGTCACAGAAGGCGACCAGGTAGTCTCCTTGCATGATTTTAACCCCTGAAATTTATTTTAAATTAGGTAAGAGTTGAGAAAATAGGAGAACAGTGGGAACCGGAAATAACTTGGAACAATGATTTGGTCTTGACTCAATAGTGGCTATAGTTGGTTGGCTATTTTGAGAGGGTCCTCTAAACATATCTGTTGCTATCTTAGCAGTACTATTGCTTCAAATATTGGCTGAGTTATGCAAGTTAAGCGTACTCAGGTGAGAGTGATAAATAACCCTTGGAAATCAATTAGGAAATTACCATAGTTAAAATGGAAAAGAAAGTTCATGAGGCAAAGTAGGCGGCTATATAGCCGACTACTTTGCAAAGTGGTAGACTATACAATCGATGAGTTGGAAGGAAATATGAAGGACTCCGAGGCCATTCATAAAATTGGCTAAGGGTAGATTGGGAAAGAAAATATTAGGAGCAAAATATCATGGATTAAGAGTAAGCCATGTGTATTCCAAAAACGTGCATTAAAAGATTAAGGGTAAAATGGAGATTTTTATGGATCATTTAAAACCCGCTGACCCATGCTTAGGCCTTAAGCTACCGAAAGAAAGAAAAAAGAGAGAAGAAAGAGGAAAGGAAGAGTTGAGCCATAGAGTTTAAGAAGGAAAAGAAGGAAAGGAAAGGAAGTAGAAGAGAGGAAGAAGAAGAAAGGAAAGCCTAGGGTTTTTCTACTTTCTAAGGTAAGCCTATTTTTCCTAAGCTTGGAAATAGTATCAGAGTCTGTGATTTGGATTTGCATGATATATTAGCATGTATATTTTGGAAAAATATGAAAGGGTGAAAAAAATATTATATTATAATTATGGTTATATCATGTGAACCTGAGAACTTAGTTGTATGTACCCCTGATTAGACCTATGTCATGATTTAGGTCCAGAGAATTATTCTAGAGAGCTAAAACAAGGAAGATAGCAGCCAGTCAAGTGCATTAACAGCTAAGATGAGTGGGTTTCTCATCTAGCTTTGTAAGTAATTTGAAATATCTATGGGAATTTTATATAGACTAGAGTTACAGTATATTAAGCATAGTGTTCAAAGAGGTTTTAAAATATGAAAAATGAGAACTAAGTTTATGATGTATTTTAAAGCATAGCATGAGTATCAATGAAAAGCATGAGCTTACATTATATTTTAAAGCATGAGTTTATAGCATTATCAATGTATAGCATGAGTTTCAGAAAACAAAACATAAGTCTCAAAGAAAAAGTATGAATTTCAGAGACATACATGACATATATGCATCGTAAAGTTTCAAAAAGAGCATATTTGGATGCATGTATCATATAAAGCATCGAGCAGCTATCGAATTGATAACCATGTAGTTTGTACCGTAGCATGAGCATTGCACACTACTGATACAACGGCACCTCCTTGCGATTCGATCATACTATAATCCCGTGGCCAAGGGTGAGTACAAGCCAGAACAAGCCCAGTGAGGCATGTTGCAAGCAGCTCGTGGGGACAAAAAATCATAGCTCAGTGTTGAGCTGATTACTATATAGCCCAAGGGGGCATGGTGGAAGCCCAGAAAAGCACTTATTCGATGAACCAATGAGTAGTGAGAGATGCCACCAAAGTGCAGGGATCCGTATAACAAGCACACACCTAATGAGAGTACACCTGCAGAAGAATGGCTCTAGGGTGGTACCTCAGAGGTAGCATACACAACCAGCATTATGAGATTTCGAAAAGCTTGCATATGGTTTTAAAAAGGCTTGTGAGCCAAGTATATCCCTGTGGAAAAGTTTTAAAAAGAAATGTCGATGGAAAAATTTTCAAAAGCATGCATTGTATTTTAAAAAGGCCTAGTGGGCCAAGCATACCACTGGTGGGGGAGAGTTTTAGAAAGAAATGCCAGCGGGTAAACCATATCCCAGTATCAGAAAGAAAAGAATAGAAAGGCTGGGCTACAAAAAGTATGTACATGTTTTATAAAGCAATGCAGCATACATTGTTTTTATATAAATGATTTATTTTTTTGTGAAAAAATGATTGATACAATATTTCAGTACTGATATATTATTGCAAGCATAAGCTGACTTATAAGTTTTCTCTGATCATTGCAAAAAGGTATATTTATCTATTTATGAAGTTATTTCCAATGAATGATTGTTATAGCATTTTAAATAAAAATATATTATTTGAAGCATAAGTTATATTTTATGTTTTCTGATATCATGATCAAAAGTGTACCTTTATTTATTCATGCTATACGATGATAATATATTATGGAATAGCGATTTTTGTTCTCAATTTTCCTATGGTCAGATGGTTATTCAGACACTAGGACTTCGGTCTCACCCCTTTATTGTTGATATTTTTTCATTTCAGATTAGCTTGTTGGCAAGATTAGAAGGTTGGCCTTAGCTTTGGTCTTGAACTGGGATTTGTAGCTATATATTTTGTAACATTTGTTAGCTTAGAGAAATATAAATTGGATGAAAAATGTATCTAGAAGCGTGTGTGTGTATATATGTATATGAAGATGAGCGAGGGCATGTATGTATGGATGTATATAATTGTAACTTGGTGATGTACTACAGACTTGATCTGAATGTATGAAATGGTTTTGGATTGTGAAATCAATTGTGATTGTGATCTTTTAGCTACATGTGAAATTAATATGGATGTTGTTTAGCAAAATAAATTTAGTCGAGTGATTATTTGAGAAATGTATAAATAAATTGAGCAGGTTGAAAAGTTTTTATCAGAATAAATTTTTGAGCGAATGATTTATGACAATTGATGAGGTTTACTAGTACTTTATGGTACGCAACATAAAGACTAGTAGAACTCTATATGATTCCTATAGGTTAATGCATCTATCGGGAAAGGGGCCCGACAAGAAACTAAATGGATAGGTGCAAGATCTAAAGAAATAGAGAATATGGGATATAAATTATATTACACTAAAAAATATAAAAATAGAAAGAGTAAAAATAATTGTAAATAAGAATTTTAAGGAATATATTATTAAAGTGGCTAGAAAAGGAGACCAGATTATATCACTAAAACTTATAATTGAGAATAATATAATTAACATAATTAGTGCATATGCACCACAAGCAGAATTAGACCAATAAACTAAGACATAATTTTAGGAAGACATAGATAAAGTAATGCAAGAAATATCATAAGAAGAAAAGATATATAAGAGAAGATTTTAATGAACATATAGGAGAACAAAGGGATGATATGAAACGGTACACGGAGGATATGGATTTGGAGATAGGAATGAAGCCGATGTGAGCTTATTAAATTTTGTAGTAGCGTATGATCTAACAATAGCAAGCACTTTTTTAAAAAAAATATATTTAATAATATTTTAAAATGGATCTAATAAAAGTTAAATGACTTTTTCTTAACTAAGAAGGTAGACAAAATACCATGCAAAAACTGTAAAATTATTCCAAAAGAATGTTAACTTCACAATATAGGATAATGATACATATAGATAAAAATGAAATATAGAGTAAAACATAAAACTATTAAGCCAAAAATTAAATGATGGAGTGAAATTTGAAAGGAGAAAAACTAGAATTATTTTAAAAAAAGTTTATAAGAGTAATGACTATGAATATAGATAGTGATCCCAACTTAATGAAAAAAAAAGTAACTAAATGCATAAAAAATATGGTAAAAAAAGTTTTAGGATAATCAAAAGGAGTAAAACTACTAGGAAAGAAAACTTAGTGGTGGAACGAGGAAGTTCAAGCTGCCATCAAGATTAAAAGGACAAACTACAAAATTTGGCAAAAAGGCTAGGGATGAAGAAAATCTTAAAAAGTATAAGAATGCAAAGAAAGAAACTAAAAAAGCGGTAAGTAATACCAAACTTAAAGCTTATGACGATTTATATATAGACTAGATACGAAAGAATGTGAAAAGATTATATAAACTAGCAAAACTAAGAGAAAAGAAAATAAAAGATATGGACTATATTAAATGTATTAAGGATAAAAGAACGATGAAAAAGTTATTTTAAAAATTATTAAATAAAAATAATTTAATAAATTTAAAGGTAAAAAAATATGATAATCTAGGAGTAATAAATGAACATAAATTATTTTGTAGATTTAGCATGCTTAAGGTTAAAAAGGCTTTGAGTAAAATAAAAAATGCAAAGGCCTTCATATGTCTTAGAAGAAATTGGAATCATGTGGTTAATCAATTTATTTAACAGGATTATAGCAACTAAAAAAATACCGGATGATTGAAGAAAAAATATATTAATACCAATATACAAAAATAAAAGAGATATTAAAACTGTGCAAATTATAGAGGGATTAAGCTAATGAGTTATATAATAAAATTATGGGAGAGAGTAATAGAAAATTGAATAAGAGTTAAAACTTTGATGTTAAATAACCAATTTGGATTTATGCCTCGAAGATCAACCATAAAAGCCATTTATTTATTTAAAAAATTAATAAAAAGATATAAAAAAAAGACCTTCATATGGTCTTTATTGATTTAGAGAAAGCATATGATAGAGTATCTAGAGAAATAATATGGTGGGTTTTAAAGAAAAAAAGAGTTACCAAAAGGTATATAGAATTGATAAAAGATATGCATGATAGAGCAATAACTATTGTTAAAACAACAATAGGAAAACTAATGAGTTTTCAATTACTCTAGGTTTACATCAAGGATATGTCTTAGGTCCATATCTTTTTGTATTAGTTATGGATGAATTAACCAAATATATTCAAAATGATATCACATGGTATATGTTATTTGCATATGATATAGTGTTGATTGATGAAACTAAATATAGAGTAAATGCTAAGCTAGAGATTTGGAGAGAGGCTTTAGAATCTAAAGGTTTTAAGATTAGTAGAACAAAAACTGAATACATGGAATATAATTTTAGTAGGAGTAGGAATACAAATGAAGAAACAGTGAAGATTGCGAGCCAATGGATACCAAAGAGTGAAAAATTTAGGTATTTGGGATCAATTATCCAACAAGAAGGTGAAATAAGTAAATATGAATTATACAGTTAAAGTAGGATGGATTAAGTAGAAGAGTCCTTCGGTAGTATTGTATGATCGGCGCATCCTATTAAAATTAAAAAAAATTCTAGAAAATAGCTATTAGGCCAGTTATGCTATATGGAACAGAGTGTTGGGTAATACTCAAACAACATGTCAATAAATTAAGTGTAACAGAAATGCGTATATTAAGATATATATGGTAAAATTTTAAAAGATAAAATTAAAAATAAACATATAAGAGAAATGATAGTAGTAGCCCCAATTAAAGATAAAATAAGAGAAAATTGATTACGATGGTTTGGACATATATAATGAAGACCTTTAGATGCTCCAGTTAGAAAGAGTGATCTTTTAACAATCCATGGTAAGGATAAAGGTAGAGGTGAAACTAAACTAACATGTAGAAATAATTAAAAAGATATAACTATTTATAATTTGAATGTCGACTTAGTCCTAAATAAAGTAAAGTGGAGGAAGCAGATTCATATAGCCAACCCCATGTAGTTCGAAAAGGCTTAGATGAGTTGAGTATTCTCGACCCACAATGTGGTACTCAAATTGTGATGCCAATGGAGTAAAGAAACAGCTCTTCTATGATGTTAACAGGAAGTCAAATGTTTCATTAAAGAAGAAAGAGAAAAAAAGTAAAAAGTCATACATACAGCAACTTCTCTCTTTTTAGCTTTTGGCAGTATAGAATTGCCTATCCATTGCAATGCATCATTTGTTCAGTATAAAGCTCTCCTTTTCAAGGAATATGTGAAGAATTTTGCCTCATGGTCCTTGAAAACAACAAAAGCAATGTGTCAAGATCCCAAAAGAAAGTCTGGCCTCAAAATGTATTCACCAGCCAAGCATAAGCTGTCGTTGTTTTGGATGTAAAGATCTGACGTTCTTTTGCACTTCTATCATGAAAATCCATGCAGATTGTATGTACTGGCACGCATGAGCATGGAAAAGGTTTCGAAGGGTAACCCCAAAAGGTAAGACTTGATGAATAGCTGCAATCTCCGGAGCATGATGGCATAGTTATTTACCGGTTTTGAAGTTCAGATTCAGGCAACCTAGTTCGTTCCGTGGTGACAGAGCTGCCCATATCCCTCGTTTTGTGTAGGAGGAAAGTTCCTGACAGAATGGTAACAAAACCACACAGCTCCGTTGCAATCTGTGCTGCATTCTGAGAGTCCCAGTCCTGGATTCAATCTAAAATAGTCAGATATGAACCTTGGATAGATGGCTTATTAATTGTACAAGGAATCAATCGGTAAGAGTTTGATGTTGTTACCATGTTTAACAGCATGATCAACTCAACTTGGAATATATTTGATAGAGGAAAAATGACAACCAAAAAATATATAAAGGGATCACTAAAGATGCCAAAATAAAGTAGTTGCTAGGGGAAACCAATGCAAGAAAAAATATGAAAATAGGAAATGGTAAGTGAGTTGAGAAAAGACCCTCATGCAAGAAATGGGAAATGTGATTATAAAAGAACAAAATATCTTATACATGTGTAAAAGATGTATAAAAATCATAGCAAAACCACTTCAAAATAGTTTTTAAGTGGATGTCACTAGTTTTTCATGTTGGAGTCAATTTGATAAATAGCTACACATTTAATTTATGTATGTTTAAAAGAAACTCTTTTGGAAGTATTTCATCTCTTTCTATAAGAAAACAAACAGAAGGGTGAAATGTATCAGTGGTTTTACTTTTGATTCAGTTTTTCCTCCTTCCCGTTCTGCTTTTCTCCAAATCATCTGAGATTGAAATCTCTTAAGTCATTAGTTGTGGTAGATGATGAATGGGGCAAGTGGGTCTCTCTCTCACCCTTCTCCCCCTCATTACCATAACCCTTTCTGCAGCACTAATCTATCTGGAGCCTGGTTTCCAAAAGTATCCTTCTTTTCCGGTTGGAACAAGTTTCTTTTAAAAATTATATCAGTTTCTCAATTGGTTTCCCTGGAAACTCCCACGGAAATGTGAACAGATTTGCTAGTAACTATTGTCAACTCTTTTCTTGGCCAAGGATCAGACTAGCAGCTATAACTAAGCCTAGATACAACTGTACTATGTGAAATAAACTGAAGTCCTATTAATCAAACTAAGTAAAACTAAAACAGAGTTCTCTTCAAATATTTCATTCAATTGTGAAGACCATCACAAAGCATAACTGTGGTTTTGCATAGAGTTCTTGGAAGGAGCAGGCTGCATAAGAAGTACAAAACTATCAGATTAAAATTTAAAATCAACATATAACCTAAAAGTGATGATGGCAAAGAAATATTTGGTGCAATTTTGTTCAAGGCCCTGCAAATTTCTTGAAACAGACTCCTTTAAGTTAAGCTCATTAAACATTTGTCCCTTATATGTAACAAATGTTAACAGAGTCATGCTAAATATATTCCCAAAGGAAAAAACCTATAAAGCCTTGGGGATGTAACTGAATCCAAAATTAACCTTCAGTCTGACTGGCTTGAAAGATATTCCCAGTCTCAAAGCAAAAGTAGCTGGACCTCTATCCTGAAGCATCAGTAAGTAGCTCAAATATGCAGTTGGATATCATTTAGTCTCACTGCTTAGGTTCACTTGAATTTAGGGCCAACATGATGGGAACTTTTGTTGCTACTTTCCCAGCCTCATTCATGATTTCATAATCCTTGAAATTGCCCTTAATTTGGATGGAAACACATCTTTGTGTGTGTGTGTGTGTGTGTGTCATCTTAAATGCTTGGCATCTCAAGGGACAACTTGATGCCGATTGTGTGAAGACAATGCTTTCTTCATCCATCTTAAATGCTTGGCATCTCAAGGGGCAGCTTGATGCCGATTGTGTGAAGACAATGTTTTCTTCATCCTGCACTCATGTTATATAAATCCTTGCACACTGTTTCATCATTTTATCATTAAAAGCTTGCAGTTGCATAAGAACTTTCGTGAGGTAATCTCTCTTGATGAGCTAGAAAATTGTTATAAGACAGCTCATCATTATGCTCTTCACGTGTGACTCCATATGAACTTCATGTGCTAGGAGATAATATAGATAATCAAAATCCAGCCTCATTGAGTGCTATTAGGATGACCATCACTAATGCTCACATATTGTGAATGAGGAAATCGAGTATCTTTAATTCTTTTTTCTAACCTCGAAAAGGCAAGTTGTGATTGCTCCATTCCTTTAGTAGATGACACATTGACAATGATAATGCATGTTAAAACCATTTTTTATCTTGAGTGGCATATGCTATGTTAAAAAGAGTGCATTTGTTGGATTCACTCCTTGAATGGATAAATTTTCATTTATGTGGTCAGCCCCTAATGTATATATTTTTGCTAAGTTAAGGAAATCTTTTTTGCGTGGATAAAGAGGGGCAAGTCTCAAAATCTCAAATAGTTACAACTTGTATGATCAACTGAAATGTAGTATCCATGTGCTATATATATCTCAATAGATGGTTGTTGATCAGAAAGAAGTCAGCTATAACAAGAACTGAAATGTAGTAGCTATGTGCTATATAACTCTCAATCGAGGGTTTAATTAATTGATGCAAGATGGTTAATGGAGATCCTAGAGAATGATCTCAAACCAAGATAATGAACTAACATACAATTTTTTTCATTTATTTGAATAGAAGGTAAAAATTAAAGTTAGAAATACCAATATATGTTCAATAGGACAAGAATCATAACAGAATCTTTCTTTAAATCACTCCCTAAAACAAGTAGCATTCATGAACATCATTGGAGTCACATGAAATCAATAAAAAAGTCTAATTCATCCCCTTTTTTCACAGAAGCAAGGTATTATACACCAATTATTAGAGTGGGCTAGCTCTAGATTTTGACAAGTTCTCAAGCTTCATAGGCCTATAGGAATCACTAAATTTTTGTAGCCTATTCACATAGAATTTTAAGCCTAATAGGAATTACCTCACGATTTACACCGTCAGGATTTGGTGGACTCAAGTCTAGTTTGTGTATTGCTTTTTTTATCTTCAGCTTGGATTATGAAGTCACTGTGATGAGGTTTGATAGTCAACGATAAGATTTTTTGTCCCCATAGAATGAAAGGTATTTCAATAATCGCATATCATTCTTATGAGAAAACGGGACTGGGATAGGGGTGAGATACCAAAACCCAATCATGCAAGGAAATAAAAAGAAAGAAGAAAGAACAAGAAGCAAAAGGAAGAAACAAAAGAAATAAAGAAAATTTGAAGAGGAGAGAGATGAAGATAAAGGACACACTATCAAATGGCTATAGGGATAGGACAAGACAATAGGGCATCAAATTCTGCAAAGAAACTAAGACATCTCTATCACACAGAATTTAAAACCTAAATCCTTGGTTGACAAGGCTTAGAATTAAAGAGGAACAAGGCATCGAGTGAAAGCTACCCTAGATTGTTTCAAGATAGGGGGATGAACGGAGGAGAAAATTAAAAGAGAAAATAAATGAATAAAAATGAGAGGTCCATACATGAGGTTCCCACTATTGTAGGGTCTAGAGAGGGTCAAATTTATATAGCCTTGTTATTAAGCTATTTTTGTAGTTCAAACATATGACACTCAAGTCATAACGGATCAACCCTATTATTGAGCTAAGGTCAGCCCTCAAAAAAAAGACAGTCCAATGCACGACCATTCCACCACTATAGGATCTATAAAGGATTAGTTGTACAGAAAACCATTTTTATATTTCAAACCTATAATGCTTAGGTCATAATGGAGCACTTTGGGTTAATTAAAGGAGATGCTCATTTTGAATTGTCTATTGAGCAAATGTGGGAGCTTGGACACAAGTTTGGCCTTCCTTTATTTGATCTCAAGAGAAGATGGAGAAATTGCCAAGATAAAGACCATGGTATTAAAGAAAGGTTAGAAGAGCATATAGACCATCTAAAAGATTTAGCCTATCACCCTCCTCAATAGTGTTTTAATGATCTGTCATTAATAGGTTTAATTTGATTAAAAGAATCTCTCTTGTCTAGTGAACTGAAAGAGAGTTTGTAAAATAAAAGCAGAAAGGATTCTTAGGAGGAAAGACTTGAAAATCATGAAGCAAGCTCTTCTAGGGTAATAGTGTCAAAGATTCCTAAACAAGAGCGAATTTTATGGAGAATATTGCTTAAATAGAAGGCTTCATCTTAGAAGGAACAATGGTTCCCTATTCCTCCATTTGGAAAGAGATCTTAAGTGTTCTAAATCACCTATAGAGTAATGTTTCAATGAGCCTAGCAATTGTTGCTAGTTTGTTCTAGCAAGATATGCAAGTAACTAAACTTTGTTTTCTCTCTTTTTTGGTACATTCTCTCATTTTATTAGGGAGACATCTTGGCCCTTGTTTTGAAATGCTACTAGTTAGGAATAAGTTATTAATTATTATGCTTGGTTGACTAACAAAGATGTTGTTTGAAGTTTTGTAATTGAACCTGCACTGAATATTAAGCTGCAGTGCATCTTATCTCATCTATTTGAAATGTTGCAAGTTAACCATGCATTGTAATTAAAGTTAAACTTGAGCTATAAGCGAAACCTAAAAATATGCAAGTTGATTTGCAACCAAATTGGCCGCAAGTCAACTTGCAGGGAATCGAGTCATATTTTTAAAACATAAAAATATTCAGATTTATTATTATAACATAATAATAATATGATATTTCATATTATATTATATTATATTTAGATATTATAATTATAATTTATAATATATATAATAACTATGATAATATAATATAATAAATGCTGAATGAAAACATTCTTCTTTGAAACATTAGAACAGCCAAATTATTATTATAACATATTAATATTATAATATTTCATATTACATTATATTATTTAAATATTATTATTATATTTTTATAATATATTATGATATAATAAAATATTATATGATAATATATATAGTAAATGTTTAATGAAAACATTCTTATAACTATAATATAATATGTAGTGTAAAATAATATAAAAATATTATAATACTATAAAATGCTATAATATGGTATTTTTACATTATAGTATATTTGTATTAGAATAATAGTATATTCTAATATTTTTATATTATATTATAATAACAATATTATAATTTCTAATAATATATTAAATATAATTATTAAATAACAAAAACTACAATATAATTACAATAGTAGTATTATATTGTTATTGCTATTATATTATAATAACCTTAGTATAATACAATGATATTATGATATTATATAATTTTATAATATAGTGTGCTAATATATTATATATTATATTATTTCTATAGTAATATATATATTGTATTATTGTATTATTAAAATAATCATATTACTTCTTAATAATATATTACAATATAATTATTAACTGATGACCAACTTACTACATTATAATAATATTATATTATGCTATAATTATATTATATTATATTATCGTTATGTAATTATAATATAATAATATATCATAATGTTTTAATATTTTATTATTAAAATAGTGATATTATACTTTGATAGTATATTATATATATTATTGACTAATAATAAAATGTTACATTATCATAATATTATAATAATAGTATGTTATTCTAGTTATCATATATAATAATCAGTGTATACTAATATAATATTTTTATAACATA
This sequence comes from Calamus simplicifolius, assembly GCA_900491605.1. Classification (NCBI taxonomy): domain Eukaryota; kingdom Viridiplantae; phylum Streptophyta; class Magnoliopsida; order Arecales; family Arecaceae; genus Calamus; species Calamus simplicifolius. The sequence continues at coordinate 1,723,740 of UESW01004175.1, read as the reverse complement.
AACAACTCTAATGAGATCTTATAACAACAACCTTCCAAAAAGCATTAGTTTAGTTACAATGTAATTCAATTACATACAATTCAATTTATCATGCTCGAGCTGTGTTGTAATTTTACTTGCAAAACTCCATTAACCTTGAAGTAGAGAAGGAGAAGGGGGAGTTAATGGAGACTGCTCTGTTCTCATCTCAGAATAAAATCAATATGATTATACAAGCACGTGTATGGTTGAGTTTACGTGCTACATACAAAAAAAAAAAACGATGGTTAAAATTAATTTTAAATTTCTTGGGAAAAAGATCTCAAGCAAATAAGATATATGGGAAGAGATAACCATAACTCTATATTACGGACTAGATTCTCTAACATAGGTAACCAAAGGCACTAGATAAAAATTTTAATGACTCAACAGGGTGAAATAAGTGAACAATTTTTTTTCTGATGTAAAATATGGCAACAGCCATTGACATTAAGAAGAGATGCTCCTAGATCCTAATTCCTGATTTTGCTAACAAAGTTCACAGGTTCCAATATAGATGACTAAATGCATTAGCACTAGCAAAATATGCGAGAAACTAACAATTGTATTGAAATAAATAAAAAAAAGGTAGATTGAAAATTGCAATCTAGCATAGCACCTTGAACATGATCACGCTAGCAAAGATAGTCAAACTAGTGAACATCACATAGTAGACAGGAGAAACCACAGCAGTATTAAATGTGTCCAATGCCTGCATAATTGAAAGAAGCAATGTTACTATCAACTAATAACTTCACAGAAAAATAGTAATGCTTTATGATTTCACAATTTGTATAATTATATCATCACTAGGGCACTAAGAAATCCTTTTGCAGTAACAGACAAGATCTACACATGATCAGCTAATGGCTTAGTGACACATTGTCTGGAATTTACTATGCATCTCTCTTGCAATAAGGTGTACTATTCCTGTGCATGTGCTATGACATTCATGCAATTACATTCTCTTTTAGAGCATGAAAGATCTCTGTTACCTATATTGTCATACTTATCCTACTTATGAAGATGGGATGGTGTAGGGTAGAGCAATCACTCTTCTAAAGTCTCTAATTTGGTATCTCACAATGTAACCCAGTCATGATTCTCCAATATCATTTTAAATACTCAATAGAAGCGGAGCCATTTTACCCCTCCAATTAAGTAACACGTGTCAAGTTTCTACGAAGAAAAGGAGTGGCAGGGTGATTTGATGGTCTTCCCTGCCACTTGTGTGCATTAAATAAGCATACAAAGGGAAGGACTTCTATGCCCTGAGAAAACACAGATATTGGAAAACTATTGCATTGCACAATGCATCCTGTAGCAGAATGCCATAAAACCAAACAAATAAAAAAGTATGGAATAGAAACCATCTGATTGTCAAAGCAACTGGGACAAGACAATGTGAAATCATTCTCTGCCAGATTACAAGAAATTGCAAGGTGCTTTAATCTCTGAAGCCTCATAGTATAAGCTATTTTGCTTCAGAAAACTTACAAGAATAGCCAAGTAATAATGCTCAGAACCATGATGAAAATTAAAACCATTAGATTTTAAATAATCAAGCTCAATATTATATGCCTCATTGTACTCATTTGACAGAATTTTGAAACATACAAATTATAATTACCTTGTTTAGGTAGTTTAACTGTATGAGACAACATATAACTACAACTGCAGCAAAAAGCCAAGTCTGGGCATAGATAAATTGATTTGATCCTGTAAATGATAGCTTTATGGCAATGCCCAATGCTTTCACACTCATTACCTGTCAAAATGAACATTTGGAATTAAGAGAGCACGAAGATTGCCTAGATTATATTCTGTAAGCTTTTGAACATACCGTAAGAGAACCCATCAGTGAGCAAACTCCAATGTATACAACCATATGTGTCTTACCATAACGTGGAGCTATCTGAATGATAAGGAAAATAACTAGGAAAATGACCACGCAGGTGTATGCAAGGAAACCTGTAGAACAAAGATTATTAGTTTGAAATAACTAGAAACACTGATAATGCGAAGGGCATAATGCAATTGTATCCAAGAAGAAATATGTCGAGGCGATATTTTGACTGATCATGTTTCTCTTCAAAGAAAAAACAACCATGAGATATCTTAAATTGACAAAGGCATGGATCGATTGATAGGTTGTCATTAAACATGCAATTTTCAGGCACAGAAAACAAAATTAATATGGATGATTCATAGAGGGGATCAAATTTTTGTTTGCCAAATAACCTGGTTCAGTAGCAAGGCTCCACACTTCCTTCACTGATTCAATGTCTTTCTCTTTTGGGGCATGTAAAACAATAGTTGTCGAACCCACAACACAAAGAATGCAGCCAAGAATACCAAAAATGTGCAATTTCTCATCCAGAACAAAATGTGCCAGCACTGCACTGCATGAATGAGAGATTTAGTAACAAAATGTCAATTAATTCTCTGCTTTGAATTCTAAGTGCCATCCAGCATCACACCTGACAATGATGCTCAGAGCTCCCAAAGGAGTTACAAGTACTGCTGGAGCAAACGCATAGGCAGCAAAATTAGCTACCTCACCACCAATCACTGTAAAATAAAAGAGAGCTAAAATAAATAATTAAAACAGAAGAGGAAGAATTTTGTGAAATTAAGGGTTTAAATATTCGATGTTCAAGGTTCATTTAATTATTAGAGACCAGAAAAAATTAATGTGGCATCTCAAATGTTAGGAATCAAGCAGTCCTATGGGATGCTCAACCAGTGGCCCTCACTAGAACGGATTTATGTAGCAAGAATATGAAGTCATGGATATATTCTAGAATATGAAGTCAATAATATATTCTAGATGATGGCAATACTGCATGCGATCAGCAGTGACAACTACAGGCCTTATTTATGATATTGAAATTTCAAGTTCTATTCAGGCCAACAAGGTTCTGCACTCATCATATTAACAATACAAAAATTTAGAAGACAACTTCAGTTTGTCGTATCCTATGATGCAGTAGGTGGAATATCTTAAACTCAAAGAGGCCAGCAACATTTAGCAATTTGGAAGCAGCTGTACAGGCAGCACATTCAATGATAAATTGGTGGGATGCAAAGACAGAGTCATAGCCACCTAAGCATAGAAACTAGGGCTGTTAAAAGAGTACTTCAAATCCTTTTCTCAAAAGGAAATGATGGGGGACATAGCTAGGCCTATTAAGCCTTTAGGAAATCACTTTAGTGCCGCACAGTGAGCCAAGGAAGATACAGCCAAAGTTGTCCGGAGAGCTATAAGTGAAGAACAAGGAGTGGAAATGACCATAGAGGTAGTAGCAAGAGAGGCCAGGCCGGGATGACAAGAAAAAGGATTGATCAAATTCTATTGAGTCTAACCTATGGTGATCATTTATCAAATAAAGACTCTGGTTATCAAATGACAAGGGAGGCCTCCATTGATTGTGTACAAAAAAAATATGAGTCCAAAGGAGGGTAATAAAGTGTTTAGCTAATGGAGAAGTTGACTTTTCCAGGTGTCCAACTCAAAGCCACATTCCCTAGTTTGCCAACCAGTGTTGTAACCCTCAACCATGGATGCAACACAGAGACAATCATCAAACTCAGTGAGTTTTCTAGGTTTTTTTTTTTTGTGGCATTCCTTCTCCTAGATAATTAGTGAGGACTTATTTTCCTGAGCCTTCTCTAGTCTCCAAGTATTTGTAAAAGTATACCCATTATTGCATGGGACAATCACTACAATGGTGGCAGTTAAAACCTATCAAACCAATATCCATCACTTACAAGTGGTCACTTCTACAGTGCATCTCAAATTGCTTAGGCATCAGTGAGTAATTTCCACATTTCATGGGTGCAACCTCTTCAGTAATTATTTGTTACCTCCATAAGCACCTGTTGGAAGGAATTGCTTTGTCAAAAAGAACAAGATCTTGAACTATCCTAAATCATATATCCAAATAGACATGGTTAAGCATTGCTTGAAGACTTAACATTGGTTTATCATAAGCCATCAAAAATGTCATTAGAAGCCTTCGATCTGGGAGTGATAGTAAGATCGCTCTACTTCATGCATTAACTCAGATAATTACTTATGCAGTGGATCATGGAGTCCAGTTGCTAGCAATGCTTTCCAATAATTTTTCTTTTAATTTCTTACAGGGATATGAAATTATGGAAAGAAAATTGAATCATTTTCTTTTTAAAGAACAAATAAGCAGCACAGTTTCAAAATAACATTTGACAAGTAAGCACAAGACTTACAAACACTTTGAGCTGAGACATAATTTACCTCAGGCTTCAGCCATATAAACAGAGTGGAGTGGTTTCCTAAACTGAAGTGAAGTCCCTAAAGAGTCAAATCAACAGCTTGTAAGCTTGATTTGTCTAATAGAGCAAAGGGAAAATTTTTCTCTCACGGAGTAAATCAAGCATTGAACTGGTTATAAGAATTAAACTGCCTTATGTTATTCATCATCCAAACCATTTGGCACCATGACTGAACCATCCCTGAAGTACTACCAGTCTTCTGGATTAAAGTGTTACTAAAAATTAACATGCGGTGAATTTCACATATCATATAAGAATATTATCTGAGTTCCTAATTTTAAAGCAAGCTAGGTTTTCAGAGGCATGGAAAGTTTTGCACCTCCTCATGTTGTGTGGTTTGTCTATGACCAAGAATTTGCTCAAGTCATCTCTCTTGAGAGAAAGTATGATCTCAAATTCGCACGTAGAACTGGTAGGCATTTAATTTGCTGAAACCTCAGCAACCACTAAAACATACAGCCATACAAATTTCACAAATGCACGTAAAAGAGCAAGAAAGGAAAAAAAAAAAAAGGGTCCATAACACTGCCATCTTATATTACCCAGTGTGGTAGAGAGTAGTCAAGCTGCCACAAAATACTTACTAGTAATCATTCCAAACCACCACAAACGTTCATACAAGTATGAGAACCCTCCAGATCCTGAAAAAGGTTAAGAAACAACACACTTAAGCTCAGAACAACCAAACATCACGCCGAATCACGTTGATCAAATTCGTAGAAAGAAATTACACTTCATAAAAATAAGATTTAGCTCGCATAAATCCATCAAAAATACATTGGTTAATACATATGCATTGTTTAATACATATAACAATATCAAGAATACAGAGATGGAAAAACCAAGAAATCTAAAAATAAACGACCAAGAAAAGAGACCTAACCTGCTCTGACTCCAGTTTCCCCGGCCTTCATCAGCCCTTTCTTCTTGAAAATAAAGCTCGCACCAATAAAAGCACTCGAGGAGACGGCCAAGACCAAGCCCCGAATGTTATCGGAAGACATCACCATGGCCAAAATCCAAGCTAAATTCCCTGAAACTCCATTCCGAAACACCAAACCACAAAACGAACACCAATATAAGAATAAAACCAACCGAAAATAACAACCCGCAGCTCATTTCAATTTGTTTACCTATTAAACGCTAGCAAAGACCTCGGATTGCGCGGATACGGAGCGTTCTCAAATTCTCGCGGCTGGAGTCACCGGAGCTCGGCGACGAGGAGGAGGCAAACGCGCTACCGTTACACGGGGCGCGAGTCGCGGGCGTGCACGATTCAAGACGATTGGGCTCCTAGTCTCCCGGACCCACCCTCCGTACTTAAATACACAGGATAATTGGTAGGGCTCAGCCATGCGAGCGTTTTGGTTCTACCGGTGACCTCATCCGGTTCCCATCGTAGCATCTACGTTTAAAGTCCAATTAATTAAGTTGGACACAAAATTGAAATGTATTCTAAATTTCAGACAATTTATATTTTTGAATTCAATCTGATGAGTTTACTTGATTAAAATAATTTATAGCCACATCGAATATGAATCCAATAAAAAAATAATAAAGATAAAATATTCTTCATGAGTAGGGGCGTCTTGCATTAGACTATGTAAAAATGGCAAGGGCAGTTAAGACGGTATATAGTGCAATGAAAACATAAGTAAAAGTTTTTCTACCTTTATGTACGAATGTAGGTAAAAATTAGTTTTAAAAAATTAATATTAAAATTAAAAATTAAAAATAAAATATATTTAGCAATTTGAAATATAGGGTTATTAAAAGGAAGGTTAATGGAGCTAATAGATAGAATGACTAAAAAGATAATTAACATGGCTTCTTGGTAAAAATTAAAAGAAATAGAGATGGTTTTAAACTTTGGCATACAAATAAAGATAGGAATAAAAATGAAATAAGAATTATTATAGATAACAGCTTAAAAGATGAAGTCGTAGATATTAAGAGGATAGAAGATAATAAATTTTAATTAAATTAGTTATAGTAAGAAGTTAATAAATATTATTAATGATTATACTTTTTAAGTAGGTTTAAATAGTGTAACAAAGCAAAGTTTTTGAGAGAATATAAATAGACTATTTTAAGAGATTCTTATAAGAGAAAAATATTTATTAGAGAAGATTTGAGTGGACATTCAGAAAAGTATAATATAGGTTTAAAAGAGTACATGGAGGTTATGTATTTGGAGATAGAAATGACAAAAAAAAATGCAATTTGAGAATTTGCGATAGCATATGATTTAGCATTAATCAATATATATTTTAAAAAAGAGGGACTCTCATTTGATAATTTTAAAAGTAGATATAATGCTAGTCAAATAGATTTCTTTTTTATTAAAGAGATTGATCGAGTGTTTTATAAAGATTGCAAGATTATAACGAGTGAGGGTCTAATTATACAATATAAATTGATGGTTATGGATATATGTATTAAAAAATGAAGGAGAAAGACTACAAAGTATAAGAATGCAAAGATTAGGTGGTAGAATTTGAAAGAAGGGAAACTAATAACTTTTAAAGATAGAGTAATGAAGAAATATGAAGTATAGATGGAGAGATTAATATCATATGGGAAGAGACGATTAATAGTATAAAAAAGTAACTATATATGTATTAGAAGAACCAGAAAGAAAAGGATCATATGATAAAAAAACTTGATAGTACATTAAAGTTCAATTAGCACTTTAGGCTAAAAAGAGTGCTATACAAAATCTAAATGTAAGAATATAGAAGCATATGAAAACTATAAGATGGTTAAAAAAGAAGTTAAAGACGGTATAAGAAGCTAGCCGTAAAGCATATGAGAAATTAATTATAAGCTAAAAACTAAAGATTGAGATAAAAACATACATATAGAATTGCAAGAGTAAAAGATAGAAAAACTAAAAATATGTTTTAGGTTAAATACATAAAAATGATAATAAAAAAATTTTGGTTAACTAAAAAGAGATTAAAAAAAAGATAGAAAAACTATTTTAATAAATTATTAAATAAAAATTATGTAAATAATTTAGAATGTACTATAAATGTCATTGAGGATAAAGTTATGGTATATACTCGTAGAATTATGATATTTGAAGTAAATGAGGTTATAAAAAAATACAAGTAAGAAACACTATGAGAACTGATAAGATTTTTATAAAAGTTTAAAAATATTTAGGCGATGCTGAAGTAAAGTAGATGAAAATTTTATTTAATAAAATTTTATAAACTAAAAAGATGCCTAATGAATGGAAAAAAAGAATTATAATATCAATTTATAAGAATAGAGAAGATATTTAAAACTGCTCTAATTATCATGGTATTAAACTCATGAGCCATACTATAAAATTTTGGAAGAGTATAATTGAATATAAATTAAGATATATTATAAAAATATTAGAGAATCAATTTAGTTTTATGATAGAAAGGTCGGTCATAAAATCTATTTTCTTTTTAGAAGATTAATGAAGATATACAGAGCAAAGATTTTCATCTAATTTGTATTAATTTAGAGAAAGTATATGATAGGATTTCTAGAAAAATTTTATGATGGATATTAGAAAAGAAAGGAGTACTTATTAAATATATTAACATAATAAAAGATATGTATGATAAAGCAGTTACTAGTGTAAGAACTATTGGTGATAATACTAGCAAATTTTTTATTATAGTAGGCTTATATAAAAAATTTGCTCTTAGATGCCTTTTTTGTTTTAATTATAGATGAGCTTACTAAATGTATTTAAGATGATATTTTATGGTGCATATTATTTATAGATGATATAATATTTATCAATAAAACTAAGGCTGGAGTTAATCATAAATTAGAACTATGGTAAAATGCATTAGAATTTAAAGGTTTTAGGTTGAGTATGGCAAAGACGGAATACATTGAACATAATTTTAGTATAATTAAAAATAAAAATAAATATAAAGTACAAATCGGGAACCATGAAGTTACTAAAGATGCTCATTTTTTATATTTAGGATTAATTATTTATAAGAAAAAAGAGATTGAGAATAATGTTGTCCATACGATTAAAGCCAGGTTGAATAAAATGAAAAAATATAATTAAAATATTATATGATCGTAAAGTTTCTACCAAATTAAAGAAATAATTTTATAGAATATGCATTAGACTATCTATACTTTATGGCATGAAATATTTGATAATTAAAAATTTCACATATATAAAATGAATGTGGCTGAAATGAGAATATTAAGATAGATATGTGGTAATATAAGAAAAGATAAAATAAAAAAAAAATTATTTGTAAAAAGATAAAATAGCTCCAATCAAGGATAAATTAAGGGAATAATGATTTAAATGATTTGAACCTATGCAATGTAGACCTAGAGATGCATATGTATGAGAGAGTGACTTGATACATGTAGAAGAAAAAAAAGATAGCGATAAACTAAAAATTATATGAGAGAAAGTGATAAAGAAAGACTTAGAATTTTTATATCTCATAAAAAAATATGATACAAAACAAAGCTAAATAAAAAATTTATATAACTGACCTCAATTATTTTGAGATTAAAGCTTTATTATTGTTATTGTAATTAACTTAACTCAAACTTGTTTTGACTCATCCTTAAACTTGAATCACATGAAGCTACTTCGTCTTCACTTGAAATAATTTTTTTCAATTCGTTAAAAAATCCTCATTGAAAATAATTTATATTTTTCATTTCAACAATTACATTTCCCCACATTTATTCACTTAAATAATATTGAATAAATTATTTTTAATTATTTATTCTCATGAATTTTTATTTATAATACCTAGCATAATATAATTATAGTTTATAAATTTAAGAATAATTAATTACTTAAATGAAAAATTAATGTTGGCTTCTTTATCTTTTATTTTTTAACAATTTTATATTTAATTATAAATTATTATATTTTAGTTATAGAAGAATAACTAGATATTGGATTCGAACTATAAATTCAAGCAAACTCAATCCCAACTCAAACTCAAATACTTTGGATTAGGTCAAGGTCATATTTGACCTTGACCCAACTCAATAATCTGTTAGATCAAAATTCTTTTTGTGGATCCAATTTGACCTAACATAATCAACTAATAAACTAGGTTCAATCCAACATCATGACCTAGATATAAAATCGAGTGGGGTTAGAATTAAGAATATCCCAATTTGACTTAACTTGTTTATAATTCTAGTGATACTAAAGGGCCACGCTAATATGGCATTGCCTTATTGATACAACTCATGGAGTATGGTATAGTTTGGTAAATATGCGTAATGGGAAAAAAAGTTGCAGTAAATAGATGGGCATGCAAGCATATTAATTTTCAATATACACCAATTGAGTGTAGGGATAAAATTTGATGGAGTATGGATCAAACATTAGTATATTAAGTTTCATATCTATTTTTGTTTGATAAATATTGATACGAATATTAATAAGATATAAAATTTTGTATACACATTTATTTCAAATTAATATGGATAGAAATTAAATATCGAGGAAGTAAATATAGATCAAAGTCACATAGTTATAATCTATTATCATCAAATCAAAAATAGAAAATAAAATGTCACTATAATCATTCATGAATTCTTCTTAGAAGTTTTGGACGCTATATAAAATTAAATAGAATTATAAATAAAAATAGATATTTAGGCATGAATTGAATAATTATCTATTCATAATTGTATTTTTTAAATATGCATAAGGGTACATATGTTAATTAAGGTAGTGTTTGAAATAGGAGGGAATATCCCCTTCTGGATATCCCCTCTTATTCTCAAAGCTATAACTATAAGGTAGTGTTTGAAATAGAGGATAAGAGAGGATATCCAGAGGATATCCAGGGGATATCCCCTCTTATTCTCAAAAGCCATAACTATAAGGGATAGCTGGGAATAAAGTTAACCAAAGGGATAATCCATGGTTAAGCATGGTTAACCATAGGATATCCCCTCAATTTATTCCCTAGAGAATGCAGGAATAACTGGTTATCCCTCCAAATAAGAGTAAAAAAAGTTATCCTATGAATTTACCTTTTTGCATTTGATATGATCAATAGGATAGCCAAGGGATATCCCTAGGGATAGCTAGGAGACAAACTCTATCCCGTACACTTATCCATGGATAATATTTTTCTATCAAACACTACCTAAGGGATAGCTGAGAATAAAGTTAACCAAAGGAATAATCCATGGTTAACCATAGGTTATCCCCTCAATTTATTTCCTAGAAAATGCAGGAATAGCGGGTATCCCTCCAAATAAGAGTAAAAAAAAGTTATCCTATGGATTTATCTTTTTACATTTGATATGATCAATGAGATAGCCAAGAGATATCCCTAGGGATAGCCGGAAGGTAAACTCTATCCAGTACACTTATCTATGGATAATATTTTTCTGTCAAACACTACCTAAGTGCATAAATACATCATGTCTGGATGAATTTGGTTATAAAAATAGATTCTCCAATATTTTCAGGTCCTTTGCCCCTCTACCTGATCAGTTCTTTTCTGTATGTGAACTTGCACCACATTGCACTTCTGGAAATGGAAGCATGGAGAAATTGGTTCTGAGCTACTTCTGTTACCATGATCATGGCGGATTATCGAGGAGGGCATTCGGTAAGCTGTACCAAGAATGAAGATCTACCGTAAGATGCAATCATTTGGTTCTGGATTTTTTTTTTTTTTTGCCTCAATACAATGGTTTTTGGTCTTTGTATAATTATGTATTGACTCTATTCTACTCACGTATGCGTATGGTCTACTCACGTGTTGTTTTGATATGTCAACCCTTTATTGTTATGCAAAAGTCAATTGATTGCGATAGCACCCTCAAGCAGGTTTCTCGTGAGATTTTGGAGGGCCATGTGAATGAGCGACAACACTTTTGAAGACAACCAACGGTGGTCATTTGAGCTGAGTCTACTTCAACTTGGTCGCGATTCCATATAGATAATACGATAAGAACCCAATCTGCTGCACTGATGATGTTGCAACGAAGTTCAAGAGCAAATTCACGTACTACAGCATTAATCCAAAAACGCAGTACGATATCGGCTTAGGTGTGGGGTTGTTGGTGGTGGTTGGATGTTTAATGATGGTTCCTTCTAAAGATGCCGATGTAAGTCAGCTCTACTTACACTTTTTGCAAGTCTTGATCTCTCTTTCTCTCTCTTTCTCCATCTGAAAATAACTGTTTTATCGCTAAGCCATAATGTTGAACTTGATGTGATGCTATCAAGACTCAAGATGGGCTAACTTATATTGAACTAGATATGAGTAAGGCTTGAGGATTAGTTTAATCTCATTGGATTAGTTCATGAAAGTTTTTGTGAAGTCTAGACCAAGCCCACTTATATTTATCATCTTCTTCCCGTCTGATCGGATTGACGAAGCAACCACCGCTTCGTGGGAGAAGCTGAGCGTTCTCCACGGTTCCAATCAACACCCGTCTTCTTCCCAGGAATTTATGGGAAGAGGTAGCGGTTATTCGAACCAGCTACCTTCAGTTGAGGGACGAGGCAAGCAACTGCTGCACCAGTCCGATTGCAATGAAAAAAAGGCATGCAAAGCCCGAGTTCTTATCCAGCAAGGAATCCTATAGCTGTTCTCTAAATATTAACACCTAGAAAGATGCTTATAAGTAAATACAAAAATAGAATAAGTTTGTGCAAAAATAAAATAAATATATACATGATGAAATATAAATATATATAAAAATTATGTATGTACATAATAATATTATAAGTATGTATATTTATAAACAGTGATAAAATAAATATATATTGGATAGAATAAGTATATATAAGAATAGGATAAGTGTGTACATGATGAAAATATAAGTATGTACATAAATAGATTAACATATACAAATAATAAGTGTATATACAGTGACATTATAAATGTGTACATGAATAGGATAAGTGTGTACATTGTAAAAAATAAATGTATATGTATAAGATACGTGTGTGCATGCAGTGATGAGACAGGTGTGTATATAATGATGTAAGTGTGTACACAATAATATTATAAGTGTCTATAGAATAAGTGCGTTTATAATAATGTTATAAGTGTGTATAGTAATAAAAAGTGTGTTCACAATGACAATATAAGTATGTATAGGAATAGGTTAAGTATGTATAAAATATATATATATATAGGAATAGATTAAGCATGTACATGAATAGGATAAGTATACATAGTGATAATATATATACATAATGATATATAAGTATATATATAGTAAAAATATAAGTGTGATGGTGATAGAATAAGTGTATATAATAAACTATATAACATGACTACATGAACTATAGGTGACAAACGAGTAATGCCATGCTAGTTTGGCTACGGTATGAGCTAGCCCATGGGATGATTTATCAGCATAAAGCCATAAAAATTGAATCTATTATGTTACTTGTACTATCAACTTTTATCTACATAAATAAAATTTTGAATAAGAATAGACACTTAATAAAATTGATTATCAGCAAAAATACTAAGTGGAGGAGGAGTTACTGAACTTATGGCAATTCGTCCTATTGAGGAAGAGTTACCAAGTACTTCCCTCTTTTCAATGACAATTACTAAGTGAATTGACTCTTACAAGACTTGCGCTGGTTTCTCTTATCATATTAAAATATTTCCAAGGAGTAGTCTGGTCTCGTTAAAAATATTCAATTAGAAGGACATTTCAATGATAGAATTTAATACATTAAACCAAGTGGGGAGAACAATGCCAACACATGTGGAGGTAGTTATCACAATAAATAAGGTGGAAGGGATCCTAAGATGTCCAAATAAGGTGGAAGGGATCCTAAGATGTCCAAAACTTGGTGGGAGGTCGATTGATGCGCGATAATGAGAACCGAGAGGGTTTTTTTTTTTTTTATAGTACAAGCGGATAATCATACAAGTCTAGTATGAATCAGTCCGGATATATCAAAGTATAAAATTTATAGCAAAACAGAAGAACAGGGGTCTCCCGGCCTCCAAAGCCAATGAACATTGTGCTGAGCCACAAAGGCCGCCGCCCAATCAGCAACCGAATTGGCTTCTCGATATATATGTCATATTTGAACAGTGTCCACTTCCTGAAGAATGAACCATATATCCCTGAGAAGCGGATTAATGGGGACTTCAGGAATATTCTCCTTCCGCAGCCACCTAATAACCATCGTCGAATCTCCCTCGATCACTATCCTATGGGCATGAAAAATCTGAACAACATAAGAAATGCCAGCCCAGGCAGCATAAAGCTCGGTCATAGGAACAGAGGAATCAAGAGTGCCAAAATCACCAGCTGCCAGCATTTGACCCTGAGGCCCACGAATGATAAAGGCCGAGCCAGCTGATCTTCCACGGACACTCTCATCTAAATTGATTTGTGACAAACCCTGGAGGGGGCTCCCAAGAAAAGAAAACCGGACACCGATTCGCTGCTAAAGCAGCAAGGGAGCCCCAGAGGCCAGAGGAGTCAGAACCAACCACTTGAAAAACACGGGCACAGTTCGCTGACAGAGATCTAATTTTTGCCACTAGCCGCTGTGGAGAAATAAAATCCTCCGAGAATATAAGTTGATTCCTCGATAACCAAATCTAATAGACCATGGTCGTTCAAAGATCATGTTTATACTGAGAAGCTAACTGAAGATCATGAAAGAAGAAGGAGCGAGGAGAGCACCGAGAGGTTTTAAAACAATGGTGAAGTAGAGAAATGGGAAAGTATGCAGGATAAAGTAGTCATTCAAGCTTCTCTCTCTAAAAAAAATCATCACTCATGTGTAGGAGGGAGAAATGGTGCGAAATTGTACATTCTAAGGCCAAAAAGGTCCAATTGAATTTTTTTTTGGGAGGTTGGAGAGGACCATATATTGGGATATTTGAGATCCGTAGGGGTAGCAAGCTTGAGGACAATGATCTTTTTTTAGTTTTTAATCAAGCTACAGAGGGATCGCAAATTAAGTCAAACTTGGTTGTGGAACCGAAAGTTCTAAAGAAATATCGAAGGAGTGTTTTGAAATCGCAAATTAAGTCAAACTTGGCTGTGGGACCGAGAGTTCCAAAGAAACAGTGAAGGAGTGTTTTGTTAACGAGCAACCAGTTAAAGAATAGGTTTAAAATAAATCTTCTACTAAGACTTATTATTGGAATAAATTGTCTTTGGCTCTTTATATTATAAATAAATATGATATCAAAAGAACAACATTAAATGATATATAGAGCATTGAATTTTAAAAAAAAAAGTTGTTTTAATCAGATAAATAATGAAAATATTAGATAATAGCTATTATTCCTATCATGTATGACTCGTTAATAATATTCACTTAAAAGGCCGCATCATATGTCTATTGCATGACTATTATTGAGAATTGGAGTCCATTCATCCATCTTTCCACCACCATATAATGTGCATCTCATATCTGCCATAGTCCATGCAAAATGCAATGAGATGCATCTAAGGTTGCCATAACATAAGAAAGAATAGCTTGAAATCAAATTGATACACGCTAGCCTAGATATAATTTAGGTTCAATGTATACACAACTAAACTTATATTTTGGATTGCGGTAGCTTTATTTAGTGATGATAATGGGTTTAGATCACTAATGGGTTTAATCAGTCTCAAATTGTAGATCGAGTTATGACAACAACATATAAATTGGAATGACATGGACTTTATTCAAAATAGACCTGTTAAAACTTATTTTATAGACCGTTTGACTCTAAATATAAATAATCAAGATTTTTCCCATGAACATCTGATATGAACTAAATAGATGTCTACACATATCCTCATGGTCTCTTTTCTAAATCTAGCATACTTATTAGGCTAAGAGTTTGAATTCACTTATAAAGAAAATACGATCACTTTAAATAAGCTTAGGTCGTAATATCCTTTAATCTTCATGAGTCATAGACCATTATTATTATTATTATATATAGAATGACCTAAGGTTTTATTTAAAAAGGCTACTCAAGAAGGTATGATTTAAATTTTTTAATCTATATAAATATCAAAGATCTCTTTAGCATATAACTAATGTGAGACTAAATATACTATACCTGGGTTCTGAGATATTCTTCGATTTAAGCCCCCAATATCCATACTAAGCTAGAGGTCTTATGTCTTGTATTGCAAAATACCTTTTTTGGCATTGGTTGATAATCTATCTTAGTAATATAAGATTATGATATAGATTATCATATTTGACAATTAGACATTATAATATGGATGGTGATATATGATTTTAAATAAACTAAAATTACTATAAATCATGGTAACTTGATTCCCTTCAAAAAGGTTAGCATCCGAGATTACCAAAATTTAATAATTTCAAATTACACTATATTGTCTTCTATTTAATAATATTTAATCTGATTATATATTTAATATATAGCTAATTATATTTAATATTAAATATATAGCATAATATATTATATTAGATGTAATATTAACATAATGTTTAATATTTAACACTATTATATATTTATAATAATATAATATTATATAAATTTATTAATATTGTGACCTTATTGCATATTAAATTATTATATTAAATCATTAATATTATTTAAATATTATCAAATATATAATATAGTATTATATATATATAATATATATTAGATATTTATAAAATTTAAATATAGTATTTAAAAAATAAATTATGAAGAATCCATGCTTTTTACCAAAACATTTCATATTTTAGCTTTAAAAAAAGATAGCTACCTAAAAGATAAAAAGAATTATAATAAAATATAAATAAAGTTCAACTATGTGGTAATGTGAAATCTTATGTTTCTAAGAATTGGAGCTAGTATTACCAAGTCAAACCAAACATGATAATCTAGCATTTTCAGCAATCTAATCATTAAGTACAATATTACTAGGAACCAAGATTAAGATTTTAGTAATATTATACTACCATGAAGGGCTTACTTATCATTTGGTATGGGGTAATCCATTTAGAATCACTAGTGACTCATTGAGGTAATGGGATAATCACATTTATTTGCACCTAATCCTACATAATGATGATCCCAATACACCTTCATCTTTAGAATCACCATCCAATCTAATAGTCTCGTATCCATTCATAAGGTTGAATATCTAAGACCAGTCCTAGGTGGTGTCATCTTGACTTAGGAATTAGGAACTAAAATGCCTCTTATTGATATAAAAAATGCTAAATATTATTTTATATTAATATAATATAATTTAATATTAAAGAATATATTATAACAATATAATATAATATAATTACAATATTAATTTAACTATAATATAATACTATAATGTTATATCATAATATAATAAATATTATAAAATTACATTACAATTTAATATGGATATCATAATAATAAATAATAAGTAATAATAGTAAATTATCATGGTACCTACATAATATCAAGGATATTATTTTTTAAGAGATAGCTTAACTAATTTGGGATAATTTTGGTAATTTATGATCAATGATTCGTGATTTTCATGGTGCATCAAATGCGGTGATCTTAAATCACAAGAGGTCTTTAATGATTAATATATATCATATTAAATACAATGATCTTAAGTCATTGGAGGATTATATCACTTTGATATAAGGATGATCAATGATTAGAGTTATGCATGAGTTGGGTTGAATCAACTTAGAGATATTTTTAGAAACAAATCGGTTTGTTAAAATAAAAAAAATCAAACCGATTATTACAGTAAATTCAACCAATCCAAACCAAAAAATTCAGTTTGGTTTTGGTTCAATTGATCGCATGTATCTTCTTTAAATGGCTATCAAATCAATTTTATAGCAAATTTCTAGGTTAAAAAACAATTAGTTATTCACAATGAAAAAAAATATAATTCTAATATAGCACATTATAGCATCTCAATTTTAATAGTAACATAAACAAAAGCTGATATTATATATATACATAGTTTAGTTTGGTTATATTAGTTTTTAAAAAATTCAAATCAAAACCAAACCTTTTTTTTTGTTTCAAAATATTTTAAATTAAAACCAATACGGAGAGACTAAACTAACCTATCCAAACCAAACCAAAATTATGATTTATATTAGTTTTACGGCTTGATCGATTTTCTTACATACTCTTACTAGTGATAAAAGATCATTATGGTCATCCTATTTGTATTAATAAATGCCCCTTTATTTTATATGGATCATAAGTTAGATCCGCTCAAATATCATTTATAATAATTTAGAACTTTAACTAAAAGGCCTAATCTAAGTTCAAGATCCTGATGAATTACCTAATTTTTTCTTCTGTCCAATTGATACTCATCTTGCATAGATTCTCATAAAATCCTAGACACCTGTCTAGTTGGACTTGACATTGTCCACTTATGGCTCTATATCTATGACCTAAAATGATCCATCCTTTTGGCCCCAACCAGTTCAACCTTGACCATTTAGTCCCTCTAAATACACACCCACCCTAATAATCCATTTAATCATACACGAAAACTGGACCTATTTCTGATTGGACTTAACACTTGGTGGAGATCCATTAATCCAGTCTGGTCATCCCTGTCCTGAATCGATCTATTTGGCTAATTCATTTTGCAAGATCTAATCTTTAATGCATCTAATACGACCCATCAAATTCTATTCTCACAAATCTTATTAGGTTATTTCAAAAATGATTTAAATAATTGGTACCAGAAAAAAGTCTAATCACTCAAAAAAATCATAATCCACCGCGCCCGTTTGCCTATCATCCCCTTGATTGGAGATATTCATTCTAACCTTTAGGGTATTTCTTGCGCCAGGATTAGGCACATCTACCGGAAGCCAATTTGCGACAGATTGATTGCTGCTAGGATGGCGTCTCATTCTGTTTTGGAGCTGGAAGCCGGTGAACCTCATGTTCTCTTCCAAATTTTGTACTCTGATATATCGGGTTTGACTCATCCTAGATTGGTGTGATCACCCGTCTGTACCAAAAAAAAAAAAAATCATAATCCAAGATCATAGCTCAACTGAATTTTATCATCATAATCTGAATTGGATAAAAGCATGAACTTAGACCTACTCCATTTAAGATTTGGATTGCAAAAAAGTAACCAATAGTTGGTGTTAACTTAAAAGCCATCAACCCATGGCTCAAGCAAGTAAGACCCAATAAAATCCATATTCGAAGCTTGCTCATCTTTTGCTACCCTTGCTTTAGATTTGCCAATCCAAATCAATTTGCATCCCTTGCGGATGAGGCTATACTTGCCTTAGGATGATGGCTCGAAAGAAGCAAAATAGATCATTATTTATATATAATTAACATAACTTTAACAAAAGAATAAATTGTTCACGCGCGCATCAACGTGGATCATCCATGGCCATTCGCCTCCCATAAAGATATGTTCTCCCCCACTTTCCACCTTTTTGAAGCATGGCACCAGCACTGAATTAAAAGGCTTCCACTTTGTCATACATGCATAACTTTCCACTCGTCATGCATACATGTCAGCAGATCGAACGGCTCCCATTCCTCTGATTGGTAGTCTCCGTGGCTAAAATAATGGTCAATCAATGGACCAAACGACCGATAGCGAGATTAGAAGCGGGCCCGACCATCGGGGAAACGGTTTCCCACGCACCTTCAATTGCGTCCATTGGTCTGGACTTAAAAAGTTAAAATTCCCCATCTAGAGAGACAAGTGGGCCCATGCAAACGTCACGACCTGACGTACTAGAGACTAAAACTATCCGCGGGTTACCGTACCGCGCCCTCCGCTCGCTTCCCTCATTCGCACGTGCGTTTATAAACCCCATGCGTGAAATCCGCATAGAAATTCTATACCCGCTCCCGATCTGCCGTCGTTCCATTCTCTCCCTCGTCCATAGATGGCAGATCGGACGCTTGCATAGAAAACTTTCTCAACCATTCTCATAAAATATTTGTGCGCACGTGCGGTGGAGACGGTCACAGGCTCGCCGCTCGCACATGCTCGCCGTTCTCCTCTCAAGCCGAGTGGTATGTGGCGCCTACTTCCTTCTTAAAACAAAAATAATAGAATTTAAAAGATTTAAACGATTAAAATAGTAAGCTCCCGTGGGCTTTAAAAGGTAATTAAAAATTAAAGGAAAAAAAAGGGAAAAAATTCAGAGCGATTAAAACCGAGAAGCCAAGCTTCGCCCCTACCTCTGCCCTTCCTCCTCGCTGGCTCCATCGTTCTAGATCCGAAAACTCCAAAACCCTAGCGAAGCTCGAAGGAGGGCCAGAAGGAAGAAGCCGAGTCGGAATCCATCGTCGATCGAACTCCGGAGGGTAGCCTCGATCGATCCATCGCCTTCTCGTTTGATCTCGGGGTCTGTGTTCCGCGCCGATCGCAGCGACCGGCTCGATTGGATCGCGTTTTGAAGTGTTTGTGATCTTTGTCGAGTGGTTGTTCTCCGAGATGGCCGCCCAGCAGTCGACCGCCGCCGCCGCCGCCGCCGATCTCCCCCATCGGCCCAAGTGGTAATGCGAAGTTGCTTAGGATTTTATCTCTGTTTTTGTAATTTGGTTCTAAGAACATGAAGAAAGATTGGAACTTTTTGACTGATTTGGATATTGCATTAGGTGGGGAACGCTTTTGTTCAGCAGTACTACCATATCCTTCACCAGTCGCCGGCGCTGGTGTACCGGTTCTACCAGGAGAGCAGCAAACTCGGACGGCCCGAGGCCCAGGGCGCCATAAGCTGCATCACCTCCATGCAAGTAAGCCACACCTTTTTTTTTTGTTTTTTTTGAGGTTGCCGGGGGGGGGGGGGGGGGGGGGGTGTGTCCGATCGATTCAGATAAATATGGACTCTTGGTTCTGAAAAATTCTGCCTCGATGGCAAATTGATTGCTTTCTGTCGATTTATTTGCATTGGCAATAGGCGATCAACGATAAGATACTGTCGATGGACTTCCACGGAGCGGAGATCAAGACAGTGGATGCACAAGATTCGCTCGACGGTGGGGTGCTCGTCCTCGTGACGGGTTATCTCACTGGGAAGGACAATGTCAAGAGGGATTTCACCCAGTCTTTCTTTCTGGCTCCCCAAGACAAAGGCTTCTTCGTTCTGAATGACATATTAAGGTATGTTGGAGAGGCCGAGCATCAACATGGAATCCAGGGTTTGGCGAATGGCACCAGTTGCCCTCTTTCAGCGGAAGAGGGTACGTTTTTTTACAGCACCTTAAGTCTTGGCTCATTGGATTTTTATGTTTTTTTCATAAAAATATATGAGAAATGTTGTTGGATTTGTGGGTTGCTAAAGTAATCTTCTTTCAGATTCCCCTGCACAACAGGAGCAACATGTTATGGAGGAAAACGTGCCTCCTCCAGAAGTAGAGGAGGAAGCCAGTGAGGAAGTTTGCAACCCTTCAGACAATGCGAAGGGTTTGATTGTGGAGGAGGAGGCACCGGTCGGTGAGATGATTGATGAAGCACCAAACAATTCTCAGTCTGTGGCTGATGCAACTGCTGCTACTCCCCAAGAAGAGGCACCGAAAAAATCGTATGCTTCAATTGTAGGTGTTTGGTTTGAAGGACATTCCAACTTCTATTCATTCTTAAGGACTCTTGAGAAATCATTCCGGGTCAATGTGCCCTTTCTGGCACATATAATCAACTGTTAATCTTCATTTAACCTGCAACTAAATGCAGCTATGTAGATAAACCATGTAAATACCAATTTTTCTTTAGCAATTCCAATAGAAATATATTCACCGGGAACACATGCAGCTTCTTTCTAATTTTGGAGTATTGTAACCTGGAAGCTATTATTTAATTATGCAGCTTTATATAGTGTTTACTTATTACAAGAATAACTTGAGATACAATTGTGTCTTACTGCCATATGGATATGTCATATGGATATTTAATTAGTTAAGAATACACATTCTGCTTTACATGTACCGTTCTTCTTCTTCTTCTTCTTCTTCTTTTCCCTTTACGATGATGCTTAGTTTTGGGCTGTCTCACAATAATGCACTACATGCATTAGACATGTGTGCTTCAAGCTAATGCGATAATAAAATTAATGTTCTTATATATTGTAAAATATGTAGGTGAAAGTCATGAAGGATAATGCTGCTGCATTACCAGTTCCAACATCTCTTTCCGCTAGGTCGGCACCTGCTAAACCAGAACGTCAGGCAGCCCCTGCTCCTATGGCAGCTATAGCACCTGATATTCCTGCTTCTAGTTCTAGTGTGGGTGAAAGCAGCAATGTACAAGAGGCAGAAGGTAATAATTGTCCCATATCAGCTTCAAACATGCTCTTTTACAATACCATACGTCAATCTTTCTTTTCTTCTTCTTTTCCAGCTGATGGCCATTCAATATACATAAAAAGTTTGCCTTTGAATGCTACACCTGATCAGCTTGAAGAGGAGTTCAAGAGGTTTGGTCATATTAAACCTGGTGGCATACAAGTTAGAAGCAATAAGGTTTTCTTCTCCTTTACTGCCTACTCACATTTTAATCCTTTTCCGATCTGCATGTTCTATAATCTGAGAAATTTTCTTCATATGGAATATAGCTCCAAGGGTTTTGTTTTGGTTTCGTGGAGTTTGAGGAGGCTAGTGCAGTCCAAAGTGCAATAGAGGTAAATATCAATGTGCTGTCAGTGATCTAGGCTCTATTTCAACACTTACATGTTCTCAGAAAAAAATTGTCAACCATATAGAGCCATAGTCAATATCTTGTCATTCCCCTTTTTGTCATTTTTATTATTTTTGGTTGCATGAATAATTATTTGAGGCAAGCTCATTTCATCTAATTTTGTTTATGTGTTCTTTATGTGCTTGTGAGCTTTGATGGCCCTTTCTGGATTTAGTAAATTGACATTTTGCATCTTTGGAGGCATATTTCTAGAGCTTCAAACAATGTGCTATTGCTATTCAACACTGTTTATAGTTTTTTACCAAATATAGTTTCCTGTTGTTCTCCTGTATGGTTTGACTAGTTGAGGCTGCTAACATAGGGTGTCCTTTTAGAGCACAAGGCTCCCACTACCGCAGGGTCTTGTGTAGGTCAGTTGAGACTGCTAACGTAATATTGTGATCTTGCAATCTGTCTTCTCAATTCTGAGATATTCTTTAACCCCATGCTCATTCTATATTTTCTCCCTGGTTGGTAATGGTTAGAACAATGCAAATAGTCTATGCTGCTTCAATTTTTCTTGGTGCAGTATTTTGCTAAATCATTTGTTTCTCTCTTGCTTGTTGCATATATTATCAGCTTTTTTCACTTTAATGCTTGTTGGACTAACTTTATATAACTTCTCTCAGTTATCTCTCTACTTTTAGGTCTCCAAGTCTATGTAAATATCATAGCATGGATGGCCTGCTTTGTTGTGAATTTGGCTTGAATTGCTGCTTAATTGATTCATTTTGTAATGTGGCAAAACCATTCTACAATTAAGTAAACAAGCTTTTGTAAACAGAATGTTAAGCATTGGTTGTTGCACATGCTACTCTATCTTGTACCACATATTGTGGTTTTGGTAATCGTTAACTTACAAGAGGATCCCAGATAAATTTTTATATGCTTTTGTTTGTCCTAGAATTTGAACATGTAAACTGTTGTTTCATTAAAAGAGGAATCTTCCATCAATTTGATTGGCTTCTAGTAGTGCTTGTATTGGCTTGGACTTTGGAAGGAATAAAATCTTGATTGTAGATAGTGATCCCAACTTAATGTGAGAAAAGTAATTAAATGCATAAAAAAACATAGCAAAAAGTTTTAGGAGAATCAAAAGGAGTAGAACTAGTAGGAAAGAAAACTTAGTGGTGGAATGAGGAAGTTCAAGCTGCCATCAAGATTAAAAGGATAAATTATAAAATTTGCAAGAGGCTAAGGATGAAGAAAGTCTTAAAAGTATAGGGATGCAAAGAAAGAAGCTAAAAAGTGGTAAGTAATGCCAAACGTAAAGCTTATGATGATTTATATAATAGACTAGATACGAAGGAATGTAAAAAGACTATATATAAATTAGAAAAACTAAGAGAAAAGAAAATAAAGATCTGGACTATATTAAATGTATTAAGGATGAAGATGAAAGATTTTTAATAAACGAAGAAGAGATAAAAGAATGATGAAAAAGTTATTTTAAAAAATTATTAAATAAAAAAATTTTGTAAATTAAGGGTAAGTAATATATGTGCAAATACATCTCTCTCTTTTAGCTTCATTGATACCAAAAGTAATACCAAAAGTCTATATGCATATACACTTATCTCTCCCCCTTATTTGTTATCAACAAAAAGGTAGGAAAGCATAGGGTTGTCCTTGCTCAGATTGGGATAATAGAATTAAACATCACAGAATTCACTCATTTTACCAAGATTAAAACAGAGCATATCATATAATTTTCATTGAATACTTAAAACCAAGTGAAATACAAGCTTAGTATAAAGCAAATGCAAACAACATCATATCATAACCAAAACTCCTAAGTACAAGCTAGAATTACTATATGATTCCAACTATAGAAACCTAGACATAAACTAAGATAAATGATTGATTGGTTGATTTGGTTGGACTTGGATGAACTGGCTTGGCTTGGATTGGATCGGATCAGTTGGAGAAGCAGGAAGGGGATTTCACTATAGATCAAATTTGAGAAGCCTCTTCAATTCTTCTAAAATCTTTTCCATTCCATCCTTTTGAGTTGTCATGAATTCAGTCAATAGTTTCTCAACAGTAGAAGCAGCTGAAATAAATTTTCCTTAAAGCTCTGCATTACATTTGGAATACGTGTCTGAGTCACCTCCAATATGTTTGATCTTGTCAAAAATAGATTGCAACACAGTCTTCAAAGCATTAGAAGTACTGAATGATAACTCAATCTTATCAACCTTTTCTTCCAAGATGTAATAAGCTGCCTAATTCCTAATAATTGATTTCCAACATCATCTTTAATTTTGCTTCTTGCTCAGCCAACAAGGCTTTGAGCTGCTCAATCTATCTATCAGAAAAACCAGAAGAATTAGGGGTTGGAACAGAAAATATTGTTTGTGATGGTGAAGTTGCTGAATAGCCTGGTCCAGAAGGATCAAAAGGACCGGGAGTGGAGGGTCCAGCTGCCGAAGGCCCGGGGACCTCAACAAAGTCAATATTAACCTCTGCTGCACTAGCTCCCTCTGGTACATTGGATTGTCCTCTTCTTTGCCACGGACCATTCAATTTCCTGAGTCCCATTCGGTGGAGAGTGGACACACTGTAATAGTCTGTATGTCTCAGTTTCTTCTGCGGCTCATTTTCAAGAATGTTCACACTTTGGCTTCGAAAAACCAAAGTAAGAACCATTCCATATGGAAGAGTGGACCGCTTCTTTGTTGCAGCCTCAGCCATATATCCTATCATCATGCTAGCAAGGTTAATGGGCTGTCCAGTAATGACTCAGTCCATAACCAAACATCCCTTTCAGACACATACTCAAAATGGCCCGTTTTAGGAAACAAAATCTTACTGCAAATGTTGTGCAAGAATCTTAATTCCAAACTCAAGTGATTTGCCATTATTTCTTCAAAATCAGAAACATTCCTTCCTAACATCCTTGTCAAAGCTTCACCTCTATTACTATGCTGATTAGCTATTATCCCAATCACGGAACTTCCAAAATGTTTCCAAAAATCTGAAAGTGATATGAACTCGAGTGCCTCTAACATAACTAACAAGTCCTCCATCTCCTCTACTTAAATCATTGTAGAACTCTCTTACTAGAGCAGGATAAGTAGGGATATCAAGAGAACACACTTTCTCCCAGCCCATTTCTCGTAATTGTCTACCAATAGAAAAACCTTTTGAATCAAAGAAGTGGAAGTCTACCTTTCTTCCCATGGTTATTGCTTTTCCAGCCAAAAGATCAACTTGGGTTGAAGGAGTGGGGATTGCACTTGGAGTTGATGAGGAAGAGATTGTCGGAGAGCTTGGAGAAGGCGGTCTCACCGATCGTCGCACAGAGCGTCTTCCGGTGGTGACGGAGACACCAATGGCAGATGCACGACGTTTGGGGGCCATTAAGGTTGAGGGAAAAGAGAATCAAAGGTGTTTGAAAGTTTGAGAGAAATGGAGAGAAATCAGGAACGATTTGGAGTGATTAGGTTTAAAAAAGTGTTATCTCTGCCCTAGATATATCGAATGGGGGCCATTTAGAGTCGGCTCCCGCAAAGCAAGGTGTCGGCTCTAAATCGCTAACATAGTCAGCGCCTGAAATAGTGTCGGCTCCGACAGTGGTTAGAGTCGGCTCTAATGAGCAGACAGAGACACCAAATAATTAGAGTCGACTCCAACACTGATAGAGTCGGCTCCATAAGTTTCAGTGGAAAAAGAGAGTTTCAACGAATCTGAAACTTATCAAATTAAGTATCAAACTCTAGATAATTTTTTCTTAAAACTTGGGGAATCAAAGAATCAAACATCTAGATGATTTCCTTAAAACTTTAAGAGATATTTCACGAAATGATTGAAATCTAGATAATCATTCTTAGGGGTTTCAAAATCATTCCAATGGATCACAAACTCCTAATTTTCTCTAAGATAACAAAATCTCTCTTCACTTAAGAGTTTTGTAAATATATTAGCTAATTGTTCATCAATACATACATAATCAAGACAAACATTATTATTAGCAATATGTTCTCTAATGAAACGATGTCTAATTTCTGTGTTTAGTTTTGAGTGTTGAATAGGATTTTTAGTCAAGTTTATTGCATTAGTGTTATCACATCTAATTGGAATTTTATCAAGTGTGATACCATAATCTTCAAGTACTTTCAGCTGCAATATATTCAGCTTCAGCAGTTGATAATGCAACCGAATTTTGCTTTTTGCTAAACCAAGAGATTAAGTTACTGCCTAAGAATTGGCATGCACTACTTGTGCTTTTTCTATCTAATTTACAACCGGCATAATCGGAATCAAAATAAGCAATTAGATTAAATGGTGAGTCTCTAGAATATCATAATCCTATTTTTAGTTCTGCTTAAATATCTGAAAATTCTTTTACAGCAATTAAGTGAGATTCTCTAGGATCAGATTGATATTTAGCACATAAACATACAACAAATATAATATGGGTATACTTGCTGTTAAATAAAGTAGAGAACCAATCATACATCTGTAATGCTTTTGATCTACTTTCTTATCAACTTCATCTTTATCGAGTTTGCATGAAGGACTCATTGGTGTGCCAAGGGTTTTGACAATTTCCATACCAAACTTCTTAAGAATTTTTTTGTATATTTTGTTTTGTTAATTAAAGATTATCCAGTTTTTTGTTTCCTTAACATACCAAACATCCAATAACTATCTTTTTTTGTTTCCTCTATTGTTTTGGGTTCTATATGAGACACAAATGCAAGATGATTATTGATATTTCTTATGGATGATCTAGTTCTTACACCTTGAGATGGATCACCTATGATTAAGTCCTTTGGAATGACCATAAGCATATCTCCAATCTCTAGGTAGATCTGTATCATTACGAGTATTATCGATATCATCATCCTTAGGTGAGTCATTATCCTTAGCTTCAGGTTCATAATCTGAAGATACATCGTCATTCATCTTTTCAAAATCTCTTTCAAGTATATTAGTATCTTTCTCATCATCTTTCTTTTCCGAACTTGATGCTAAAGACTCATCAAATACTACACGAATTGACTCTTTTACAATCAAATACTTCTGATTGAATACTCTATATGGTTTGCTAGATGTGGAATAACCTAAGAATATACCTTCATCTGACTTGGCATTAAACTTTCCTAGATTATCCTTTCTTAAGGATTGGTCTAATCAAGGCTTATTTAGGATGTAATATGCTGTGTTTATAGCTTTCGTCCATAAATATTTTGGAGGTGGCTTTCACATAGCATGGTACGGATCATGTCTTTTAGAGTCTTATTCTTTCTTTCTACCATTCCATTTTGTTGGGGTGTCCTAGGTGCTGAAAAATTATGATGGATGCCGTTTTAAATACAGAAATCTTCAAACAAATGATTTTCAAATTCAGTTTCATTATCACTTTTAAGAGATACTATGGTAGTATTTTTCTCATTTGTGATTTTCTTGAAGAATTTAGAAATATCGAGAAAGTCTCATCTTTGTGAGTAAAAACAATACCCAAGTGAATTTAGAGTAATCATCTACTATCACAAGCCATATTTCTTTCCTTCTAGACTAGTGGTTCTAGTAGGTCCAAAAAGGTCTGTGTAGTAGCTCGAGTGGCCTATGGTTGAAACAACATTTTTTGATTTGAAAGAATTTCTATTTTGTTTTTCAAGTTGACATGTATCACAAACTCTATTGTTTTCAAAATCTAATTTTGGAAGACCTTTAACCAATTCCATTCTAAGTAATTTTGAAATCAAGTGTATGCTTGCGTGTCCCAATTATGGTGCCATAGCCATCCAATCTCATTTACCTTAGCATTATCGGCAATTAGGCAATGGTTACTTGCAGATAGATTATCCAAGTCAATTAAGTATACACATTCTATTTTCAACAAATATAATGCTATTGTCAATGGAATTTGATACCGTGCAGATAGATGCTTCAAAGAAAACTTTGAAACCTTTATCGCATAGTTGGCTATGCTAATCAAATTATGTTTTAATCCATCAACATATAAAATTTTCAATAAAAGTAGATGGAGTAATCTGAATTTTACCAATGCCCATGATGTGACCTTGACCATTATCTTCAAAGGTCACCATTCCACCTTTTTTAGCTTTAAGGGTGATGAATTGATCTTTGTCACTCGTCATGTGTTTGAGCAGCCGCTATTAAGATACATTTTCTTTCAAAATTTTTGACTGTAAGACACACCTGCAAGGCATTCACATCTTAAGTTTAGGTACCCAAGCTTTCTTAGGTCTTTCATGGTTAGTAGCAGAAATATTGTTCCTTTTGAAACCCAAATCATCTTTTCTTTAAAACCACATTTACATATGAAATCTTGTTATTACAAGCATAAGATTTATGACCTTTCTTACCATATTGAAAACATGAAATATCCTTTTCTATTGATTTCTTTATAAAGAAATTGTTAACAAGTTTTTGTTTGTTATGTGGTTTATAATCCAAACCAGCTTTATCAAAAATAGCTCTTTGATTGTTTAGAAGTAAATTCAGTCTTTTCGAGCTATATGTAAACTTATCAATAATATTTTTATATTTTTCAGCTTCTTTCTTTAAGTTAAGATTTTCAGCAGAAATCAATTCCTTTTCTTTTAGCATTTCTTGCTTTTCAAAATTTATCTCTTCAGATTCAAGAACAAGTTCATTTTTCATTTTGAGAAGATTTAGGTTTTCAGTTTTCAAAACTTTGTTTTTTTGTTCTTAATCCTTTAAAATCACTAAGCAATTCATTAAAAGCATCTTAATGTTCATCAAATGCAAAATCATACATGGGGTTTTAGAATTTACTTATCTTTATTGTTTGCCATTAGACATATGTTGGCAACTTCTTGTTGATCATCTTCGGATGAAGATTCCTCACCGTCACTTCATATTGCAATATACGCTTTCTTTTTCTTCTTGAATCCCTTCTTGAGTTGAGGACATTCGGATCTGAAATGTCCGGGCTTTTTGCATTCATAATAAAATAAGGGATCTTTCTATTTCTCCTTATCTTTTTCTTTTTCTCCTTTCATCTTAATGTCAATTTTTCTTTTATGAAAGGGTCTCCTTTGCATGAACTTCTTGGACTTTCTTGCAAGGATAGCAGTTTCATCATCGTCTTCATCTTCCTTACTGCTGCTTTTTTCATTTTCTGCAGCCTTTAGTGCAATAGTCCGCTTCTTCTTCACATCTTCTTCATGATGTTACTTCATTATATTAATTCATGATGTACTTCTTCACATCTTCTTCATGATGTTAATCATGGGTTATAAGTGATCCAAGGAGTTCTCCAACGGTAACGTGTTGAGATCTTTTGCTTCTTAGATTGTTATTACTTTAGCTTTCATGCTCTTGGAAGGGACCTAAGAATTTTTCGAACCAATTCAAGTTAGTATAGGCCTTACCAAGACTTTTCAATCCTTTCACTATATTAGTAAATCTAGTGTACATGCAAGTGATGGATTCATTTTGATCCATGTTAAAGATTTATATTTATGCACAAGAATATTAATCTTGGACTTTTTAACTTAGTTGGTACCCTTATGGGTAACTTTCAACTGATCCCATATCTCCTTGGCTGAGATGCAAGTAGATATTCTATTGAACTCATTTGCATCCAAGGAGAAGTATAGGACATTCATGGCCTTGGCATTGAGTTGGGCCATTTTTCGATCATTTTCATTCCAATCCCTTTTGGGCTTAGGAATAATGGATTCATCAACTAAGTGTGTGGGAGTGCTAGGACCATTGATGATGACACTCCATAAATCATAGCCTAAAGCTTGAATGAATATCCTTATTCTTGCTTTCCAATATGAATAGTTGGTGCATTAAACAAAGGTGGACGGTTAGTGGATTGTTCCTCGGAAAAGGAACCAACTTGAGCTGCCATTTGGATCTTTAACTCTTGATCGTTGGATCAAGGAAGAATGAGCACAAGCTCTGATACCAATTGTTGGCCCAGATGGCAACCAAAAGGGGGATGAATTGGGTTATCAAAAATTTAACGCTTTAAAACAGTTTCTCAAATTTAAAGTGCACTAAGATAGGTAGAGAGTGATGCTTATGAATGTAAAACAGTGTGAACAAGATCGAGTAGAGAGAAAGAGAGGTAAGCACGACAAACACAAGGATTTATAGTGGTTCAGTGTTAGCTACACCTACATCCACTCCCAAGCAACTTTGGGCCACACTATAATCACCCAGATTACAGCCGAGTTGTTTTACAAGCTCACAACCCAAACTTGTTGTTTTACAATGGGATCACAATGAACCCAACCGATTTTCACAGGCTCACTAGCACACAACCTATCACAAGCTAACTAGCTTGCACAAGCCCAACTGCCTTCTCTAATTCAATCACCTGATTGAATTAATCAACAAAAGTAATCAGAGTAAAAGTTACATAGATATTCAGCTCCTCAAATAGCAAATAAAACAATATAAATGAGATAGGAATAGAAGAGCCTGATTTAGAAGATTTTTGAGCTTTTTTTCTTTTTTTTCTTTCCTTAGGAATGATCTTCCTCAAGATATAATTGAAGCTCTGGAAGATTTGTTGATGTAGAACTAGGGCTCTTTTTCTCTCTTTTGATATGGTGGAAATCCGTCAAAGTTGGCTTTTGAATGCTTTGATTTCTTTAAACTCTTTTTCGAACACTTGGGATTTCAAATCTGAGCTCTATCTCTTTGATTTTCAATTCTTCCTTTTTAAGCCTCTTTTCAATGGTCGGATGCACCTTTTTATAATCTCCTCTTAATCCATTTTTGATACAAAACTATCTGTTGAAATTATTTGTGGATGTGTTAGACACAAAAGAGGAAAGAGCCGTTGAATATTATTTGAAAAAAGATAACTTTTTGGAGTCGTTCTGATATATCTGAAATCTATGCCAAATAGATTAGAGCGGCTCTAATCTCCTAGGTGTCGGCTCTAAGTCGCGATGCTCGAAACGGTAACTTTTTCTTATCTTGGGGACAACTCTAGCTTTTGGTAGGGTCAACACCTTTCTTGGTGGAGTCGGCTCTAGCAAATGTGGGAGCCGGCTCTAATTTGAGCTCCAAAAAATCAGTCTCTATTTTCCATTAGAGTCGGCTCTAATACTCTGACAGAGTCGGCTCTAATTTGATGCAGAAATAGGGGCTTACTGTCTTCTGATTAGAGTCGGCTCTAATAACTGCAGAGTCGACTCTAATGCATGCCGAAAATGCCAAAGGGTTCTGATACGCTCCGGAGTCGACTCTAAACCTTCTAGAGTCGGCTCTAATGTCTGAACTTTTGACACACGACATTAGAATCGGATCAAACTCAATTTTTCTTTAGATTTTGATTATTTAAACATTTGAATACCTGAAATACTTAATCAAAATCATTAGCAACAGAAGAAATATACTCATATGGCTTTTGTTATTCATCAAAATCAATAATTGGGTCAACAGCTGGCATGGCTGGGACTGGATTGAAACCCAAACTAGTCCCACGTTTCAAAGAGTAAAGGCTGGACTCAAATGCCATGGGCCCCATCATTTTATTGGTGCCCTGTACCAAAAAAACATGAGATTGGTAACTATAGGTATTATAAACATAGTATACAACATCAGATGTTTTAGGTTTTTGTTTTGCAACTTTGATAATTGGAGTTGGCAGTGGGTGTAAATCCTCTCTCTTTGTTGTTGTATGCCTGCATGCATGTGTCCATATATGCTTATGTGCATTCATGCATAAATCTATGCATGCATGAACTCTATTAATGCACACTTACATATATCCATGCATACATGCATATGTACATATATGCACAAAAAAGAGATGCATGTGTGCATATATACTCATTGTTGAGACACAGAATCTGTATATATGCTTCTGTGGAGAATAGATGATGTGAGTCAGGTCAAAGATCCCTGAATTTAGGCCACCGAGGTATGACTGCAGGAGCATCAAGTCTTGTTTGAGGCAGCTCTAGTTTCAGCCATTTGTAGGTTGTAAAAAGAAAAAATATTAATGCTTTTTCAGGGTACCTTTCCGATTTGTTCGTCTTATCAGGGAATGGTTATATGTACTTTTTAAACCAGAAACTTTATTTGGCCCATTACTTAGGCTATGGTGGAACAAACTCCTGTACTACTTAGGTCCATTATTTAGGCATCACCATCCCTGTATTCAGGTTTTGGCAAGTTGGTTTACTTCTCATTAAGCGCCCTAAACTCAGGAGAGAAGTGAGGAATGTGCTGCAGATTTTGAGGAGTACCAGTGGTGTGCAACTCAATTCTTGGGGAATAAGGGTGTTGAACCCTTTTGCCAGCTAACACCTTTCTTTCCTAGGTTAGCCAGTGTAATTGATCAAAACCTCACATATATTGT
The DNA here is from genome assembly GCA_900491605.1 of Calamus simplicifolius. Lineage (NCBI taxonomy): Eukaryota > Viridiplantae > Streptophyta > Magnoliopsida > Arecales > Arecaceae > Calamus > Calamus simplicifolius. Next base: position 1,691,438 of record UESW01004175.1, on the reverse strand, counting down.
TCAGATCTTTCTTCTAGCCATTTAGGAAGTCCTCTTTTGCTTTTAAGTTTTAAGATCATGATGTATGGAAGAGTTCTATTGTATTAAAAGAACTTGGGACAATTATATATGATTATTAGAGTCTTCTGACAAGGATCAAAAATTGCTAATAGCTAAGAGCTTCTATTCTTTTACACTCAGTTGTCTTCTCCCTTTGTACCTAATCACATGGAAGTTACCCTATTTGGTCATAGATTTGATTGAATATAATATTGTTAATAGATTGGTTATTTATATTCATTTTTGTGTAGGTTTTCATCTGATTCTGATCGTAAACTAGATCATAGACCTTGATTACAAGATTGATACTTATCATTATATTGTTAGAAAGATCACATGTGAAAAGTGAGGAAGTTGAATCTCCATTAACATGATGAGAGGCTCTGGATTGTGGTTTTACAATATGATGAGAAGTGAATGTTTTTTATATGTTATCCAACACCTTGAAGAAAGTCAAAATCTGTCAAATGATTCAATGTTATCAACACAAAGATGTCAAATCATGCCAGATACATGATCATTATAATGGTAAAACTGAATGTTGTTATCTTCTTAAATTTTAGAACTCGAGCAAGGTAGAAGTACCTTGAGAAATTCCCAAGTTGAGATCACTTCTATAGTTCAAAAATTGTATTTCTAATGAAGTTTTTGAGTTGTGCATCATTAATTTTATTAAGGAAAATTTAAATGGATTCCCATAATTGTCAAAATGCATGGCATCCCTTTATCTCATGTGAAAAGGGAGCTAAGATTGAATTTGCTGATTGTGATGATAAGATGACGGTTATGATCTTCCATAAAAGGTGGTGTATCATTTATGTATGCATACACAAAGTAGTGTATGAGAAATGAATGGAACAATGTGAGGGAGAATTTGGAACATTGGATGGAATAAGGAGAAAACTAAGGGTTATAGTTTTTTGTATTCAAATTAATTACTAATCGTTGTTCATCAAACTCCATTGCATAAATCAAGAAGACAATGATGTGGATAATTAGAGATTGATGGTGTGGTAGAAGCTCTGTCAATATTTCTGTATGATATAATATGTGCTGCATGTAGTATTTCTTGTTATATGATTTGTACTAATACAATATGCCCAATTATATGCATATGCAGCTTTCATTTGGTGCATGCTCATATTGATATGGGTGATGACCGACAACAATAAATGTTGCTTGTTCTAATACATCCCCAAGTCTTTGGACATTATAGCTTGGATTTGTATCTGAATTTTTCTATATCACGTTTTTGGAATCTGGGGCTTTAAATGGGTTGGCTTGGCATATTTTTTGTATCACATTTTTGGAGTTGAGGGTTATCAATGGATTGGGCTGGCCGAAGTGGACAATGACCTGTCCAAATAAAAAATGAGCTTGCACTTGGATTGTCAATCTGAAAGCTTGAGTTGGTTTGCAATGAAAGGGGCACAATGTATTACAGCCTATGATCCAGTTGGGCCTACTTGTGTCAGACCTTGCTCAAAATATTACCCATAGCCAGGTGTGCTTAGGATTGAGTCCCTCAAGCTTGATTCGGGCCAGGTTGGGCTCACACTTCAGCTCTAGGTATGGGCTTGCTTGAGGCCTAAGCTTGATCCAACCTGTGCTGGCCTGTTGTCAGCCATATTGGAGACCTATAGTCATAGAGCTATGCGTCTGTTTGTTGCTCAAAATGTTGGATTGAATACTCTTGTGTGTGTGTGTGTGTGTGAGAGAGAGAGAGAGAGAGAGAGAGAGAGAGAGATCTTCCCATGCAATGCAAAAGAATATATGATATAGTTGGGTAAAAGAAAACAGGTGCATTTGGAGGTGTATGAATAGTCATACCAGCCAAGCATATAAAGGAAAACAACTATTTGATGCTATTTTTTATTGAGGTTAGTTGTTCTATGAGTGTACTCCATCTCTTTTTTCTTAATTTAAATGCATTGGAAAACAGAATCTAATATAAGCAAGCCTGCTTAAACTGCTTATTTCACTTTGAAAGGTTGTTTTATCTGATGATTGATGATCTTATTTATGATTAGACTGGATCAGTCGTATGGTTTAATGAAAATCTTAATCAGTCATTAAAGTTCAGACTAAAAACACATTGTTTTATCTTGAAGTTGTTTTTCATACGAGTAAATCAAGAATTGCCGGGACATGATCGCCTTCAGCTGCTTCCTCGGGGTGCTTTTGAAAATATTCAAAGGATCTTTCCAAATCCCATCTAGTCTAGTAAACTATATCAATTTTAACAGGAAAAGGCCAATGATTTTTTTCCCCAATTTCCTGGTGTTGTGGAATAGGCTATCCAATGGTCATACCTTGACCTTCTAATTGGCCGAGGTAATAGCCATATAAACCTTTTTTCATGATCTTTTGTGTTTCTTTTAAGTTGGCATAATGCCTTTAAGTACTAATATTTCTCTTTCTAAAATGACATTCAATTTCCCAAGAAAGGAATTCAAGCAGGAGGAATAGCCTGTTTACATGTACAGTTTCTGGATGCCTTCTTGTCCTTTGGTTGCCTGTGCTGGGCAGACATTTATTCCCAGTTTCTCAAAAGATCACTGAAGTAATTGCTGTGCTATCAAGAGTGTATCTATCAATCATAATGGTCTTATCACATGCTTCAGTTTAGAAGGTTGTGTTATTTCTCAAAATATATTTATTAAGCTGTTCAATTGGTTTCTGCATTTCTGTGGGTCATGTGGTGAAACATGGGTGCATGATTTACTTGGATTATGGTTCAGATTGGTAATCTTAAGAAGTTTATCTGTTTATGTTTGTACTGTATGTCCCTTTCCCAATGCCACAAGATCCTCTAAATGTACCATAAGCTGATATTAGATTGGTAAACACATCAAAAGATAGCTTCAATCTTAGTATATAAAACTTCCATATTCAGGGTCCTATTTATGTTGACAACTTAGAAAGTACAAAACAAACTTGGATTTAGAAATTGCAATTTGAGGTTTCCTGCTTCCTACACATTTATATCAGAATTTGTTATTCATGCTTTTATGTTATTATCTGAAATTCCTGGTATTGTATGAATCTGACATGAGCATAAGAGGAAGCTGGTTGATGCGCCAAATCCACTAGAGTTTTGCATGTCTTTCTCATGTTCTACAAGTTCCATTATTTGCACATATTTTTAAGCAGTTAATCTGAAGAGTTTGTTACTCTATTTCAGGCTTCACCGATAATGATAGGTGGTCGCCAAGCTTTTGTTGAGGAAAAGCGGACCACTGGTTCACGAGGCAAGTGTGGGATAATCTTTATTTCGGTTCCATACACATGAATATATGCAACTGTTAAACAGCTGTATCATAATGCTAGTTATTACTGACCTAAATAAGTTGTGGCTATTACTATGACAATAAGTAGTTTGCGCAGACACAAATATTTTTGTGTGTTTATTTCATTATAAAATACAAGTATAAAATCTCAAAACTTGCTGCAACTGTTGTCATATGAGGACAGACTTGGACTGGTAGGCTTGCGAATCCTTGGTTCTGGAAGTCATTCTAGTAACTATTACATTACACTGAGATTGTTCATGGCCAGACCGTATGATTTTTAGAACTCAGCAACTGCTTTTCTATCAAGGTCCGAATTAACAGAATTAAGATTTGCTCTCTGCAGTTAATAACAGAGGAAGGTTTGCACCTGGTCGAGGGGGTGGATTCCGGAATGATGGAATGAGGGGCCGTGGTAACTATAGTGGTGGGAGGGGTTATGGTAGGGGGATTTCAATAACAGACCTGATTTTGGTGGCAGAGGTGGTGGCAAAATTCGTGGAGGTGATTTTGGATATCAGAGGGTTGATAGCATGGGATCAAATGGTGGCCGAGGGAGCCGTCCTTGATCATCAGCTGTCAGTGCAACCAAACATTGAATAAAGGAGCTGCTCACCTTTGGAGTTTCAGTTTCAAGTTTGCCGTCCACCTGCTTAGAAAATTGTTTGGGTTGAATACATTGAGCACCCTTTTTTCTATCGTCTCCACCAGAACATCAGAAGCTTCCCTATAGATTGTGAGGTTTCTCTAGTTCTCTTCCACTATTTTTGGCGGCGGCAAAGAGACATGGTATGTACAATTGATTGATTTTGTAGAATATGGATATTATTCCATCTTAGCTTTACTGCTTTAAGTAGCTGACCTCTCTGTTTCAATTTAGGACCTTAGTATTTGATTCTCAACCATTGTTAGTGTTATCATTTGGCCTTTCCTCTCTGAGTTCATGAGTAACTAGTTGTTTGTATTGGATATTGGTAAAATTATGAGGTAGTAGAAATTGATGACCTGTTCTGAATTGTTCAAATATCATAATGTCGTGCAGACTGGTTGTCATGATTTAATGTGTATAAAATATGATCCCCTGGCATATGACTGCTCTGGAGAACTAATCTGGAAGTAATAGTTGTTTGAGTCAAAGGCAGTACTTCTTGACTTCTTTCTTGTGGTTAAAAATTTGGGGAAAGCCCTTGAGGCGCACGCCATTAGTTCATCCTTGGCTGCTTCCTATACATGGGTTATTCTAACAAGTATAGATTGGATGGTTCCAATGCTATAATGACAGTTTGAAGGGATTTTATGAAAACTCGATATGTGTTTGGTTTGTCTACAACTTTGTGCAGGACATCTACCCAAATTTGGTTGCAAGTGTATCTGCAGCCAATTGTGATATCATTTGAGATTGATTGTCTTTTGTTATCATTTTCTTATAGCTCACCTCTGTCATGTCTTTTATCATACTAGAAGGATATTATTCTTTATGGATTTGATATTATTCATTTTTATCTTCACCTGGTGTATATTAAAATGTATAAATTTTGGTTTTTAAGTATTTTTTGCAGTCTAGAATAATCTCAATATTCTCAAGAGTAAATTGACAAGCCAGTTATAGATTTGAGCCCCATTTAGTACCCTTTTTTTGTTTTTAAGTAGGAAAATACAAATCCATAAAGAAAGTGTGTTTCACTACTTTATTTTAATTTTTTAAATTAAATATTTCATTTCTAAAAAAATGAAGGTGTGAGACTGTGGCTTTCTTTTTTTTAAAAAACTTTTGTGCCTTAACTTTTTTTTCCCATGTCTGGCTTTCTCATTTAATCAGTATTTTCTCCTTCCTTCTCCATCAATCGCTTGAGTAGCAAATATCTAATGAAGTTTGATATTTTTTTCTCCCTTTCTTTCTTCAGCTCATCAATCTCTTGAGCAGCAAATATCTAGTAAAAATCTTGGTCACTTTGATGTGGTCACTTTGATGAGATAGAGATAGTTTTATCTTTTATTCTCTCTAAGCCTTGATCTCCTCAATAATTTTAAGATGAAAATCAGTGGCAAAAAAATATAACCATTACTTACCAAACATGTTTTTTTTAATTGTTACAAAAAAAATAGGTAACTATGAAATATATTTTTGTTGAAAGAAATCTAGATAAATAAAAATAAATTTTTATATCTTTTTTAAAAAATGATAAGATCTTAGTGTGCATACTCAACTCATCTAAGCCTTTTTTAACTACATAGGATCGGTTACATGAATTTGCTTTCTTTTTACTCTGCTCTATTTAAGATTAAGATTAAGTTGACGCTCAAATTATAAATAGTTATATTTTTTTAATTATTTTTGTCTATGTTAATTTAGGTCTACCTCTATTCCTATCCTTATAATGGATTATTAAAAGACTACTCTTTTTAACTGTTTCATCGTATATATCCAAATCATCGTAATTAATTTTCTCTCATTTTATTTTTAATTGAGACTATTCAAAACCACATCTCTTTTAGACCATATATCAACTCATCCAAGCTTTTTCTCAACTATATAGGATTGGCTACATGAATCTACTTTCTCCACTCTACTCTATTTAGGATTAAGTCGATATTCAAATTATAAATAGCTATTTTTTTAATTATTTTTGTTCATGTTAGTTTAGGTCTACTTCTATCCTTACCATGAATTGTTAAAATATCACACTTTCTAATTGAAGCATCTAAAGGCCTTTCTTGTATATGTCCAAACCATCGTAATTGATTTTCTCTCATTTTATTTTAATTAGGGCAACTTCTATCATTTCTTGTATATGTTTATTTTTAATTTTATCTTTTAAAATTTTATCATATATCCATTTTAATATGTGTATTTCTGTTATACTTAAATTAATTCATATGTTGTTTCAGTATTGCCCAACACTCTGTTCCATATAGCATAGGTGGCCTAATAACAGTTTTATATAATTTTTTTTTCAATTTTAATGAGATGTATCGATCATACAATACTTCTGAACTACTTATCCACTTAATCATCCTACTTTAACTCTATGATTCACATCTTCACCTATTTCACCTTCTTGCTCAATAATTAAAAAAATATTATGTATAATAAATATTGTGTAGTCACTTTTCTTTTTTCAAGTGTGATAATCAATAATCTCAAAGGTGCAATTTGATTTTAAATCCAATATTAAATGCATGGTCTTAATAATGTCCAAATATGCCAAAAACTATCATTGGACCTAATAATCATTTATAACATATTAAAATAAACCAAAACAATTAGAATAATGTTTTAGAAATTAAATAATTGGCCAATTATTTTTGTAGAGTTTTTTGAAAACCTAAATGCCTTTAAAATAATTATGGATTTTAGCTAGCCATACTTAGCCCCAAAATAAAATCTAGGCACACCTAAAAGAAATTTATAATACTTAAAATTAACTAATAACAACAACAACGTTAACAATTGAAGCAATAATGATAAGAATAATAACAACAATAACAATATATAATAATAATAATAATGTAATAATAATGATAGTGTAATAATAAGAACAATAATGGTGACTATGTCCATGGTAAGAATTACAATAACAACAATAATAATAACAACAATAAAGCTTCATCAATATAATAGATAAAAGACATGGGTTTTATAAAAAATATGGCTTATGAAAACTACTTGATTTAATTGGACTAAATATCTAAATTCCATTTGGTTTGGCATAATTATTGAAATTGAATTCTATTAGAATTAGAATCAAAATTTGTTATTCCTTCCATCCATTTGGTTCACATAGAAATTTGAATTGGAAGTAAAAGCTTAAGTAGGATGGATTTTCAAATGGTATATTAAGAATGTATTATCAAAAAATTATAGAGGATATCTGTAAAATTAAACTTACTATGTAAAAAAATAATTTTGTTAAAAAAATTAGATAAATCTTGTTATAACTCACCAAAATTTAGTAAGAAATGATTGGAAATATAAATATTGGGATCGGCTCACCTCAACTTCCTTATGGTTGAAGATCTGTGCATCACGTGAGGAGGAAGAAAAGAATGTCAGATGAGAAGAGGGTAGGAGGGTGTGTTGAGAAGGAAGAGAAGAATGTCAAATGAGAAAAGGGTAGGAGGGTGTGTTGGATAACAATTAGCCAACATGGATCTGTAATTCTAGATGGAGGGTCTAGCTTTTAAATCCCTCAATATATGATTCAGATTTCAGATGGAATTGAAATTAGATTCCTAGAGTCACAATTAGTATTTCCGATTCTAATTTTAGAGGATCAATTCTATGAATCAAATGGGTCTTGGGGATTTCTCTTTATACTGGCACTTTTGTAAAAAGATAGAGATATAGTTAGTTCAATCAGATCAGGAGAACATGGGGCAGAAAACTTTTTTTTTAAAATAAAATATGGAAACGAATTGGTTCAATCATATCAAGAGAAGCTGAGGCACTAAGCTACACTATTTATCAGGATGGTTATAATAGAAAGCCGAGATCAAGCAAAATTTATATCATCTAAGGATATTAATAAGCTTGTGGATATAGGAAAGGAATGAAGAAGCAATTATATGTAATATAGATTAAAGACGGGCCAAAGGGGTCTTTTTCTTCATTTGCCCAGTGAACTTAGGATTATGATGGTCTTGTTTTTACTGATACTGTCAACTCTTAGATGAACCCTTATGCTTGTTACGATTTGAGTTTCAATCGCAAATTAAAATTGTATTGCCCAAGAGAACTTTATGTTACAACTAAATTTTAAAAGGCATTATTTAACCACAAAGTTTTGTATGTTAGGTAGATGAGTACCCTTTAAAAAATTATTATATGCATAGTTTCTCGTCAAATAAGTTTGGCTAATTTTTTTTAATAATATCATTTGTGCATAATTCATAAGCAACGTGTGCTTCCTTAAGGCTTTTTTTTTTTTTTTTACAATTTTCTATATCTTCCAGTGTTTTGCAAATAATAAGTAGGGATAACAACTTCCCTTTAAAAATTCCAGAGAATACATGCATATAAACTTCATAACGCTTCAAAAGGACCATTTGGTTTATAGTAAATATCTTGATAATCTAAGATTACAATGCAGATTACCAATATTTGACAATTAGATAAGGTGATCTAAATGGTAATGTTTGATTTCTGGTAATATAAAGTTATCACAACTTATGGTAATTTGATTCTCTTTTAAAAGATGGGTATCTAAGATCATTAAAGAATGATAATTTTAGATTATGCTTCTGACTTTCATATAAATATTTAATAATAATTAATTTAATTTTATATTTAACATACATTGAGTAATATATAAATATATATAATATTTAAATTTAATATTAAATATATAGTATAATAGATTATAGGGTTAATTCTACTTAACTCTCTTTAACTATAGGGTATTTGCACATTTCTTCCTAAACTAAAAAAATTATAATCAATCCCTCAATTTTGATTTTAATTATAATTAAACTTAACAATTTAAATTTAGGATTCAAAATATGTGATCACTACATAGACCGTTTGTTATGCCTAGAAAAAGAAAAGATGATTGTGTCCTTGATCAAGGCCATTTTCTTTAAAAGATGAATGTTATTGCTCTTTTTCATATTATTTATATGAAAATTTGATATTTTCAATGATCACATGTAAATTACATAAACACTATTCCATTTCTTTTAATGCACAATTTAAATAGCATGGACCAATCACAGTTTATATTAAAATTGGAGGGTTGATAGTAATTTTTTTAGTTTAAGAAGGGATATGTAAATATCTCATAGTTAAGGAGAGTTAAATGAAATTAGCTCTATATTATATTAATATTAAATATAATATTAATAATATTTTAATATTAAAACATTATTATATTTATATTATATATTTTAAATACTAGATTATTAATATTTATGACTCTATTGCATATTAAATTATTATATAATATATTACTAAATATTTATATTGCATATTAATATTATATAATGAGATATTTTATAATATTGTAATATATATAAAAATTTGTAATATTTATATGTATAATATTTCTAAATCAATTTCATTTCTATCAGAATAATTCATATTCTAGTAAAAAAGAGGGGCTACTTAAAAGATAAAAAAGATTTATAATAAATTTAAATAAAATTTAAAAATATAATAAACTGGTTACTATATTTTGTTATTACAAATAAAATGAAGTAGTCTTCAATTTTGAGAATCTAATTAACAAGTGTAAGGTTATCAGAAATAAATATTTATGCTAATATTACACTACTATGAATCAACGTTGCCTTAAGCGAATTATAGTCTAAGCTTTATCTTTCCTTTAGTTTGATCCCTACTAATTCTGTTTGTAATTTATTTTAGGGATGTACACAAATTTGGGTCAACTTGAGAACCAAACACAGCCTTGTTGGGTTGGTTTGCTTCTAGTTTCCAACATAGTCTAGTCAATTCCAAATGGGATTAGGGTAGATTTGGTTCCACTTTCTAGAAACCCAAACAATGTGATTTAGGTTTGAGCTAAGGAGGTTGAGAAATTTGCAACCAAACTAGGCCCAATCTCAACTCAACTCAACCAAGCCTTTTTCCAATGGGAACGACTTTGTGCACCACCCCCAGTGCAAGAACACATGGACTAGGCACGGCTATTGGTTGCGTACCTGTGCGGTGTGCGTGCCATGGCCCATTGGGCCATAGCATGCCCCGCACGCGCGCCCATACAAGGGCACGGCCAATGGGCATGCCCAGTGCACGCTTTTTGCATTGGAGGCGGTGCAGAAAGACTTTTCTTTCCCAACTATGAACTAGGCCCAATCCATATATATATTTATGTATAGGACGACTTGATTACATCTATTTTGTTTTATCCTTGTAAAGGAAAGATGATCGGATCTATGCTTGACTACATTGGAGTGTATATACAATAAATAATTAACATGTTATTATAAATTATCTTATATATATATAAATAAAAGATAATTTATAATAACATGTTAATTATTTATTGTATATTATATGATTGGATTCAATGATTCTTGACCAATGATTTTAGTTAATTCTTGCTTTCCCTTGTAGAGTATTAATTATATTTGCAATTTGTAACATGCTGTACTCTAGTTTTATAAATATTTTAAAACTTACTATTATAATATTATATATATATATATTATATTTAACTCCGTTAAGGCCGATTTCAAGTCTAGGTAAAGGAGGGTTGCGTTAAGTAGCTAACAGTCAGCATAAAAATCCATCATATCCCTTAAAATATGAATATACTAAATCAAACTATGCAAAGAGTTAGGATGTTCCCATTAAGAGACGCGTTGCATCTGCCTCCGAATGTTTTAAAAAAGGCAAGGAGTATCGCATCGGCGCTCGGGTGTGGATAAGTGATCTAGGGTTCCTGCAACCGCTTTTCCTTTCAAGTCTCCAATAATGAGGCCGAGTATGAGGCTTTGCTCATCGAGCTTCGAATCGCCCGCGACCTAAAAGTAAGAAATTGAACGTCTACACCGACTCCAAGCTGGTCGCCAGCCACGTGCGGGGAGAATTCGAAGTTCAAAAACTGAACATGATTCGATACCTCCAAAAGGTGCACGACCTATCGTCTAACATCTCCAATCTTGAAGTTATCCAGATTTTGAGGACTGAGAATATGTGTGCCAATCTTCTCTCCCAATTGGCCACCATGAACTCCATGGATATGGGGCAAAAGTTTCACTTGGAGGTACTCGAGAAGCCCATCATTGCAGATGCCGACCAAGTGATGCAGATCGAAGCCGAACCATCTTGGTTCGACCCAATTCTTAAATACCTTAAAGATAGATCTCTTCCCACGAACAGAAAGGAGGCAAGGAAACTAAAGATGCAAGCGTCTCAATATGTTCTGCTTGATGATCAATTGTACAAGCGCTCTTTCTCCATACCGCTGCTCAAATGTCTTCGACCGTCAGAGGCCGATTATGTCTCGTGAGAGGTTCATGAGGGCATCTGCAGCAATCATTTGGGTGGTCGAGTGATAAGTCTATTAATTATCCCAATTTAACCACTAAAATAAATATTAATTACTTGGATTATTAAGAATTGATATTTTTATTGATGTTTTTTTAGAAAAGGAGCTTATCGATGAAAAGAGTTTAATTTTAGGGAGTCTAATGATGTAGATGACACTCAAATCGGGACTTTGTTTGCCCAAAAAGGAAGAAAGAGATGATTTTGCATGATTCTCGATGCAAACTAAGGCAGGTGATGTAGAATGGACGGTTAAGGAGTTTTTTCATGAAATCTGAACGATCTTGAGTCCGATTGACTCCAACTTTGATTGGGAGGAAGCCCTAGATAAACTTTATAAAAAAAAGGACCTCAGATAGTAGTCCGAAAGAAGGAGTTTTTTACAAAGTTTTTTTTTTTCTCTTTTATCTAGATCATTGTATTTAGGTCTGGAAGAGAAAAATTATGGAGGGAATGCTAGCAGCAGCAATGCACGACTAGATTTCTTCAACTTGGGATGATGATGAAGCTTGTAACCAGGTTCTATCTTTCTTTTTGTTCTTAATTTCTATGCAATAAAAATTATGCTCTTCTTTCATATATCTTTTGAGTTATTTTTTCTGATCGAGATTTTAATCTAGCATACACCACCTATACATTCTATTGACGTACCGTGATCCCAGGATACGGTACATACCTAAGAGAGGTAAATCGTAGTATGATAGATTAGACCCCTAATCTTGCAAATAATTAGATATTTATACTCTAAGCAGACGTGCCATGATCTCCTGATACGGTCCATGCTTGACAAGAGATAAATTATTCTAATTCTGAATTTGTAAAAATTATTGCTATTGCAACATAAAGAAAAGAAGATAAAACATGTATGCAGGGTGGATTTAGATTCTTGGGTTGCTTACTATCTTAATTTCATTAATTAATTAGTTTTATATTTTAATAACCACTATTCTAAATATAATCCTCTACCGATAATTTTTTCTTCTTTTTTCATGAAATAATTGCCCTTAGTTCTCAAGGATACGATCCTGATTCACCACTAGCTATAGTAGTGAGTAGTTTTATTTTTGATCGCAACAACAGCGATCACCGAGCCTTATGTTACAAAGTACTACGCCAAGGGTACTACTGGCCGACTATGCAGAAGGACTCCGATGATCTCGTCCGAGCCTGTGATTCATGCCAATGACACTCCAATATTCAAAGGCTTCCTTTTGCTCATCTGACGCCAATATCGTCTGCCGGGCTCTTCCCCAAATTAGGGATGGATATCCTTGGGCCCTTTCCACCTGCCACCGAATAGAAAAAATTCTTGTTTGTGGTGATCGATTACTTCACTAAGTGGATTAAAGCCGAAGTAGTCGCCCAAATAGCAGAAGCTCGAGCCAAAGACTTCGTATGAAGGTCAATCATCTGTCGGTTCGGTCTTCCATACACCATAATCACCGATAATGGCCGACAGTTTGACAACTTGAAGTTTTGGAAGTTCTGTTAAGATCATGGTATCAGCCATCGGCTCACCTCAGTTAGTCATCCCCAAACTAATGGTGAGCAGAGGTTATGAATTGGGCCCTACTGCAAGGAATTAGGCTCGACTCAATAGAGCGTGAGGCAAATGGGCAGACGAGCTTCATCACATCCTATGGGACTATCAGACCACATAGAGGATTCCCACCGACGAAACCTCGTTCAGAAGCCTTCGGCACCAAAGCCATCATCCTGTAGAAGTGGGACTACCTTCGCCACGAGTTGAGAATTACTCGAAGGAGTCTAATGATGATCAACTATGAGCTAACCTCGATCTAATAAAAGAGGTCAAAGAAAAACTCAAGTTCGGATGGCTGCATACCAGTAGCGTGTGGCCCGTTATCATTCCTCCCAAGTTAAAGGAAAATTGTTCCTTCATGGGGACCTTGTACTTTGCAAAGTGTCAGTTTTCAAACCGACGGAGCAATGAAAGCTGGCACTTAATTGGGAAGGCCCCTACCAAGTCGTGGAAGTCATTAGACCCGACACCTACAAGCTTCAAAACCTCAACGAAGGAGCTATCCTAATAAAGCTTAGTTTTTAGTTTAATTGCATCCATTTTTGATAATTTCCTCCTTTGAGTTATGGATGAAAGGCAGGTCCTGCCTGACTATCGACCTACGGGTCCCTATCAATATACCTCGGTATGGTCAAGCAACTCTCTTTGTACCTTAGTAGAGCCAAGTAAAATTTTTTCTGTACCTTGGCATGGCCAAACAACTCTCTCCGTACCTTGGCATGGCCAAGTAAAATTTCTCTGTAACTCGGCACGGCCAAACAACTCTCTCCGTACCTTAGTAGGGCCAAGTAAAATTTTTTCGTAACTTGGCACGGCCAAGCAACTCTCTCCATACCTTGGCAGGGCCAAGTAAATTTTTTTTTCATATCTCGGCACGCCGAGCAACTATTTTTGAACCTTGGCAAGGCTAAGTAAAAATTCTCTAAACTTCGGTATGTTCAAATATTCTACTAACGCCAGCAAGGCTGATTGGGACCATTTAAAACTTGGCGAAGGCTAAGTTCTTACTTCTCCCAATCTTTAATGAATTTTGGCAAATTAAAAGAAGTTTGCCCAAGATTGAGAAAAGCTAAGTGCTTCTCTAAACCGGTAAGGCCAATCAGAGTCATCAATAACTCGGCTAAGCCAAGCGTTTGTTCTTTTGAACTTAGATGCGGCTAATTGGATATTTCCATATCTCGGCAAACCCTAACCATATAACCTTATAACCAGAGGTAAGTGGTTTTCGAGGGTAGAAACAGGAAGAAGGCGTAATATAGGTGGAAGTGCCGCCCAACTCCTTTTAAACCGCCTCGACAGAAGGGCATGATATCATCGATGAGAATCCCCAAATGTTCCGGCCTTAGTCCAGTCACTGCAAGCGCAGGAGTTTGCTGGATATCATTTGCCAACCGTCGTTCACAGAGAACAAAGGATTTCACCTCGTCCATCTAAAAGAAATGATGGAATGACGACCTTGCATTTATGAGGCTATCATGACGCGGTTCGAATCCTTCCAATTAAATTAGGCTATTTGGAACTCTACTCCCTATGCTCGAACCTACACTTTCGACTAGGGAGTGGGGGATGGGATAAAATCAGGGAGAAATAGGAGGCATGCATCATCATTGCGGAAATTAAAATTACATATTAATCTATCTAATATGCATCAAGATCATATCTTTGCCTATATATAGCTAAAATATGCATATAAAAATCAAGATCATATCTTGATCTTCAAGATGACTAGTCACTATTATCTTGAAGCCTGCCTTAAGATCTAGGGATCAAATCACTTACCTTAAGAACAGTAGGTAAATCCTTATTGCTCTGCAGCCGTTCAATCGTCCGGCCTCTAGTATCGTCCACGCGAAGCCCCGAATGATCGATTTCCGGGAGTGCTAGCTCGCGGAAAAATAGCTTTGCTGATCTTGAATTCTCTCACTTGCTTCCTCCAAGATCCACCAAATCACCAGGATTTTCTATTCTAACATTTTAGAATTACAATCCACGACAATTTAGAATTACAATCCACGACAAATCGTGTATTGTTGTTCTGTGTTCTCTGGTGAGGGAATGCCTCTATTTATAGTCTCATTTAGCCTTGACATTTAATTCTGATATTTAAGAATCTGTCGTTTGGCAAAGCGAAGAGATGCCGAAGGCACGGCGCTTGGTTTAATTCCGACGTTCGGAGAAAACCAAGGAGAGTTCCGTCGTTCGGATAAATCCGACGTTCAGTAAATAAATGTCATGCATTAAATTCTATCTCATGAGATGAGATTTTAGCCATCTCATCATATGAGATCCATATGCGAGAGGTTTGGGTTCTGATCTGAATTTATTTGACTTAACCCACATAGATCATGGTCCAAGCCCAAATCAAATTTGGCTCGTCCTGAATCTATTTAAATTCAAATCGAAATTGACTTGTCCTTCTAATAGACTTAAACCAAATTGAATCTTATTCAATTATACTTAACCCAATTGAGATAATTCAATCAATCAAATTGATTAATTAAATCATACGATTCTCAATCGTTGATCAGCAATAGATCATCCTAGGAAACTTCTATGCGTATGACTCTCTAGGTTCGAACCTAAGCCGTAGCATAGAAACAACTTTCTATACTAATCGATGTGCCCATCTAGCAATGGAACCCGACGTCCGGATAGGTCGAAGAGTTGCTGAGCAAACTCCAAGAACCCTAAGAAACAGTTACCGTATAATTCATCCTCTTGACCACAAATGCTAAGGATGGCTTAAGAGCCTGTCAACTCTAAATAGCAAATCCATAAAGTGATTTCAACTTAGTGATTATGACTTTCACATGAAGTGCCTTGGCCAAGGTCTTGCTAAATTGAAACACAAGCATTTCTCCTTTTAATGGGATAGGTCAAATTCCATCTTGATCCACAACTGACTACCACAAGTACTTGACTGCACCCAGTAACCTTTCGTAGCTGGATTAGAATTCAGGTGGTCCGACACCTAAGTACAATGAGTTACTTGTAAGCCATTGGTTGTGATCTTCAGGTCTGAAGGATATTATACCTATATCTTCTCGGATTAACGACAGCAGAGTATCCGGAAATGAGTCACGTTCGGTGAAATGTACTCCTACACTTTCACCTGTATGTCATACCAGTGTCTCTACACTCCTTGGTTAAGAGGATAACCAACAAATATGATATATAACGTCCTATAATTGATAGTACTATGGCCCTGTCATAGTATATCATTTGGTCGCAACTCTTTTAAGGACCTTCTAAGATAAATCCTCCTTTATCGTGAGGAAGATCCTAAGGGCTTCATCACTTTCAGGAGTATTAAGAAGATATTCTTGTAATGAATAACTGCCAAATAACTTTTATTAATATATCAATTTATATATAATTTACTCAGCACAATCATCAAATGATGGCTTTAGGATACAATTCCCAACAAAATCATCATTGCATTGATATTCGCATACACAGCAAAAAGGTAAGGGTCATTTTTGATTTTTGACCCGCTAACCGCCACGTCTAAAAAGATAAACTGCATCGAGCAATCTCCATACCTCGGCAGGATCGTAGACCCTCCATTCGACTCAAGTGCCCTTATCGCCTTACATTAAGCTGAGCTTTTCGGGGGATGAATCATCCTAATCACCTGAATCTCGGAGTAATCTCTTTAAATAGAAATAGGAGACAAGCGCGACCCTTCAACCGTAATCAACGAGATTTCAAATCCTAATAAGGTTGATCAGCTACCGATCCCATAACTGGCGGGACTCCAATCACTTCAGCTCCCAACATTCTAAAACGGAAGCGAAAACGAAATACGACCTGCCGCCCATGAATAACTAAATCTTGAACCTTGATGAGGCATCCATCAACCCTTCTAATCGTCAATCCATAACTGATAGGGCAACTCGGGCCTATGAAACTTGGATTTTCCTCAACCCTAACCCTAACCCTATTTGTAAACCTCAACCCTAACCTTAACCCTAACCCTATTTGTAAAACCTCAACCCTAACCCTATTTTTAAAAATCGGGTTCGGGTTGACGGGTTGAAATTCGAGCTGATAAAAAAAAAAAAATTATACAAGTTGATGAGTGTGTGCAATGGTGCTGCTTACTACCAACATTATTCCACCTATTATAATAAGAAAGTACACAAAGAAAGGAATTTTATTAATGATCAATCTTGAACACATTTACACAAAAAAAAGGTGGAAACTGTTGATGAATCTTAGTTGGCCCACAGCAAGAAATCCATGCCATGCATCATAAGAACAATAGGAATCAACAGAAATCCTTCATCAAATGTCAGCACGTGTACATCCTGACTGGGTTAAGAAACATTCATCAAATGTCATACACATTTACAAAAAATGAAATAAAATCATTAGAACACAGATGATGATGATGAAATAAGCGTGATCTTCCATACACTTTATGCTTGTAAGAATTTTATACCATTTTCCTCTTAAATGTCCAAAAGTTGCAACCAGTCATTCTACTTATCATCCGGTCAAATTCAGCCAAAAGTCCTGGACAAAAACTAGTAACAGTTGGTAATTTTCAGAGGAAAAGAATACACAACATGCTAACTTTAACTGCAATGCTAATTTTTTCCCCTAAAGGTGACAGAAGATTTCTAAGTTCCCAATATTATGCAAAAATCCAATTCTTCACGGCAAATGGTTTAAGCAATGTGGGCATTACCGGATCTCAAGGGTTGGTGCGTCCCTTTCAAGCAAATGGTTTCAGCAATCATCTCTTCTCGAGCATTACTCAGTCAATCGTCTCTTCGAAACGGTTCCAGACTTCTCTTGCGACGGTTCCAACAAAATGCGTTACTCAGTCAACTGTCTCTTCGACTTCTTCAGTTCTCTTGCGACGGTTTCAGCAAAACTCAACCCATAGAATCCAAAAATTTCATGTATGAACGAAAAATTACAGGAGATGAAACGAACCCACATCATCCAAAAAAAATTAGGTATGAAACGAAAAATTACATGGATGAAACGAGAAATTATTTGTGGATTTCGTTGCTAGCCGATGATGATCGAAAAGATCTAGCAGCTCTCATAGGTCCGATGAAGGCGAGCGACGAAAATGAATGGGAGGCTGGGAGCTAGGGTTAGGGTTGAGAAGAGAGCAAGCGGCACGGGGCAAGCGAAGGAAATAAAGTGAGCAGCGAGGCAGCGATGAGCGATCGTGATTCGTGAGACGGTGAGCGAAGGAAATTAGAGTGGGCTGTGGCTAGTGGGCCTGCCGCCTAAGGCCTTGCGGGTTCGGGTTATTCCGGATTCAGGTTGCAGTCAATCTAAACTCGGATCGATTTATAATCGGTCCGTATTAAACCCGAGTCTTTGGGTTTGGGTTGGGCAAATCTGAGTTTAAGCACTGTTGTATTTTGGGTTCGGGTTGAACCCGGTCCAAGTTGCACCCCTAATAACTGATAGGATCCGAATTGTACCGGCTACCATCGATCCTCATAATCGACAGGATCCGAATCGTATCGGCTACCTTCGATCCTCGTAACCGGTAGGATTCGAATCATACTGGTTTTCAACTTCCTAAGATACATCCAAAAATTAGATGACAACCTATTATCTCAACGGTCTATAATACTAAGTCCCAAGATCCCCTAAGGTATGCAATCTAAGTCCAAAAAACTCTAGCAAAGACTATTGCTTTCAGGAGATCATCTTTGAGAAATTTTTTTATCGAAGCCTTCTTTTCTCATTCGATTGCCAAGAATTTTTACTGATTTAAATATTAAAGAATTTTTTACAAAAATTATTTTTTATATTTTTTTGAGTAAAAATTATCTTATAAATTTATTTAAATAAAAATATACTATTTAAATCTCAACGTACATTATTTTTAAACGAAAGAATAAATTTAACAGCAACAGATTATGTTCTTGCGAGGAAAGGTTGGAAGTGAAAGTTGCCTTCTTTGTCACGCTGGAGTAAAGTTCCCGACCTTTTCATCAAATGCCCGTTCGATCAAAGCATTTTTTGTTGTTGGTGCGCATTTACGGGAAAAGCGGTGGAGCAAGACTTTTCGTAACAGCAATGAATGAAGGCTCGGAAAGCGATCAATTTATGCAATTGGTGCGCACTCGCTGAGAAGACGGTGAAGGAAGACTTTTCTCAGCGCTTGGAACAAGCGTTGGAAGCCTTCTCCGTAGGTGCCGGTTTGTGTGAGAGAGAGAGAGAGAGAGAGGGGGGGATTACTTGGAGAAGATAGAGCCTTTCCCAGTAAATCATTTTTTTTTTGAAATTGAAAAGATTTTGGGTAAAAAAATTTAAAATACTTTTTAAATTTTTTTATTTCGATATCGATTTTTAAAAATAATATATTTTTTAATTATTTTTAATAAAAATATTATATTATTTTTTACTTTCAAGTCATCCTCCCTCAGAGCATATAATTGAAAAGTGACAGGTTCTGTTGAACAATCTGAAAGTCTCATTTTTTTAAAAAAGAAGTTATAAAAAGCGATAAAAAAAAAATTCTTATATTAGCCAGCGCGGTTTGAGCTGGCGTTGCGTCACCTGCGCATCTGGTTCCCCACTCACAAAGCGATGGTAGACCGTAGATGGTGGCCGACACCGAATCTCTCCGTTTCGTACTGAAATGACCGCATGCCTCCAAAAGGTCCTCCGCTTCATCCTTTGCCCGTCAGAGGTAAATGAGAATAACGTGGCGGTGAGAACATTGCGTCCACCAAGTCGGAAGAAGCGTTGGAAGCCTTCTCCGTAGGTGCTGGTCTGTGTCAGAGAGAGAGAGAGAGCAGAGCAAATCAATTTGATTACTTGGAGAACGTAGAGCCTTTCCCAGCGGATCGGATCGTGATTTTAGCTTGCATTCAGTTCAAATTTGGTATCGTAGATTCTGCTGTATGGTTTTCAAAATTTTATTGGTTTGAATTTACTAGGATCTAACATATTCGACTCATAGGATTTTTGCTTATTGAAATCTACACCGTAGATGATAAGATTGTTATGTAGTGATATATGGATTTATTAGTGAGATCGATTATTTTTAAAATAGTGAAAGATTTGCTAGGATTAGCTCATGCTGGTTGTTTAATTATTTTTCTCATTAATTGTTAGTTTTTATAACCAGATTTCTAATGCTTGATTATTGTGATTTTGATAGTTATTTGATTAATTGGAGAAAAAATATTTATTTCTGATGTGCGTGTTGATTTTTTGCGCCCTCTCGAGCTGCGTAGCAGGAGGAAGAGATCCGCCCAAACTAGCAAGCCATGGCCGACTGGTTTGTTCAGGCTATCGTGGGTGAGTTGCTTAACAGAGCCATCTCCTATATGTGTGGAAAGTACGATCTGCAGTCCGGCATCAACGAGAATCTGGCGAGACTAGTGGCATCTCTTCGAAGGATCAGGATCGCCGCCGACGCCGCCGAGAGGAGGCACATCGAGAACCCGTGGCTAGTGGAATGGATGAGGGAGCTCAAGGTCGCCGCGTACGAGGCCGACGACGTACTGGACGTCTTCGAATACCGACTCCTCGAGCAGAAGTTGATCGCCGACAACGAGGCGAGCTCTTTCGCAGTCACTTCTCGCAACGCTGCCAAGCGTATCGGATGGCTGTCACCAGCTTGTTTACCTGCGACGACGACGCCAGAAAGTTGACTAGCGTCGTGGAAAGGCTGGACGTGATCGCCTCCGATGTTGGGGAATTCCTTCGAATGCTGGACCTGGATGGAGGCTTGAAGCAGCCCGACGTCAACAGCAGACGGATCACCAGCTCGTTGCCAGCGACCCGACACAGAGTGTTTGGGCGAGAGCAAGAGAGGAGCAGATCATACGGTTGCTACTGCAGTCCACGCCTGGTGGTGATGGAAACGTTTCCGTCCTTCCCGTTCTCGGTATTGGAGGGGTTGGCAAGACTACTCTCGCACAACTCGTCTATAACGATGACGCGGTGAAGGATTATTTCTCTCTCAGGATGTGGGTCTGCGTCTCGGATAGTTTCGACGTGGTCGCGCTTACAAGGGAGATATCAGAGGAAGCAGATCTCGACAAAGGTGTCGAAAATTTCAATAAGCTGCAAGTGAATCTGCAGCACAAGTTGACGTCGGAGAGGTTTCTGCTCGTCCTCGACGATGTCTGGAATGAGGAGGAGAAGAGGCAATGGGAGACGCTCTGCAGTCCTCTGAAGTTCGCCAAAGAAGGGAGCAAAGTCTTGGTAACAAGTCGATCGGAGAAGGTTGCAAGGTTGATGGGGACAATGGAACCGATCCGTCTAGTGGGCTTACAAGAGGAGGAGTTCTTGCCCTTCTTCGAGGAGCGTGCATTTGATTGCGAGGATCCTGGCAAGCATCCAAAATTGGCAGCCATAGGGAAAGAAATAGCCAAGAAGCTGAAGGGTTCGCCGCTGGCAGCGGAGACGGTGGGTGGGCTGTTGAATGCTAACCTGGATGACGACCACTGGGAAAGCATTCTAGAGAGTCGCATATGGGAGTTACAGCAGCGAGCGGACGATATCATGCCGGTTCTCAAGTTGAGCTACGATTACCTGCCCACGCACCTGCAACAGTGCTTTGCATACTGTAGCATATTCCCTAAGGATTGGAATTTTGATCCCGAAAATTTGATTCAATTGTGGATGGCGAATGGTTTCATTTGGTACAAGGACAATGGGAAGAAGAGAATGGAGGATAGAGGAATGGACTACTTCAATGACTTGGTGTCGAGGTCGTTCTTTCAACCTGCCTTGCGTGGAAGCTATGTTATGCATGACTTGCTGCATGATCTGGCGGAGTCCGTTTCAAGGGATGACTGTTTTAGAATTGAAGGTGACGAGCCAAGGACCATCCCGTGCACCATTCGTCATTTATCTCTCACAATTAATACGCTTACTGATCTAAGCCATCTACTGATCTAAAGCCAGTACTGAAGAACCTTCGTACCCTGTTTTTCTTTCCGAAGGACAACTCTAGAATCGATCATGTTCTCCTCCAAAATGTGTTTAAAGAGTTGAGAAGCATCCGTGTTCTCAGTTTTGCTAGATGCTCCTTGGAGAGGTTGCCGGACTCTATCGATCATTTGATACATCTGCGCCACCTGAATATCTCCGACACCGGTCTCAGAGCTTTGCCCGATCAGATTTGTAGGCTTTACCATCTGCAATATTTGGGTATGGTGAGGGTCCATCTTGTTAGTCCGCCTGCAAAGATGAATAACCTGATAAACTTGCGGCATTTAGAAGGAATCATTATTTCCGAGATAGCTGGAATTGGGAAGCTAACTCTCTTCAGAGTCTCGAGTTCTTTTTGTAAGCAAATTGAATGGATTCGAGATAGGACAGCTGAAAAACCTAAGAGAGTTGAGATCGCTTTGCATCCTGAATCTTGAGAATGTGGAGTCGAAGGAAGATGCCACTGAAGCCAACCTACGCGACAAGAGAAACCTTGAAAGGTTGAAGTTATGTTGGGATCCTTCCCAAGGGAATGTCGGGCCTGAAGTGGAGGAGGAAGTACTCGAAGGCCTCGAACCACATCCGCATCTCAAAGAACTGGCCGTTGTTGGCTGCAGGAGCGTCCGGTATCCGTCTTGGTTGCTGGGAAACCATTGCCTCTCGAATTTAGTCAGTCTCGAGATGGCCGATCACAGGGAGCGGACAGATCTAGGACCTCTTGGACAGCTGCCCTACCTCAAGCGTCTTAAAATAAGGAAGATGCATGCAGTGGAAGAAGTGGGTCGTGGATTCTATGGCACTGGTGAAGTTGAGGGATTTCCATCGTTGGAGATATTAGAGTTTAGCGACATGCCAAACTGGAGAGAGTGGTCAGGAGTCGAGGATGTTCCCCTGTTTCCTCGTCTCCGTGGACTCCATATCATGAATTGCCCCAAGCTGATGGCCATGCCCGCCCTCCCACTTAATCTAGAAGATTTGGAAATAAACGGAGCGGGACTGATTGCTCTACCAGGATTGAGTGGGGGATATGAGAACACCGGCTTTGAGGTTATCTCACCAGGTCCAGCCGCCGCCCCCCTGCTCCTCCTCCTCATCATCATCACTACCGTCATCCCTCCAGCGCTTGGTCATTAACAATTGTCCCGTGCTGAAATCTCTAGGCAGAGGGTTGCTGCAGCAGCAGCACCACCTGAGGAATCTTAGGGAGCTGACCATCAGCAGTTGCGAAGAGCTGGAGTCTCTACCAGTGAGAGGCCTTGGAAACTCATCTCGCTCACGATCTAGCAATTAAAAGCTGTCCCAAGCTCATGTCCTTGACAACTGATATGGATAGGGAGGAGGTCGGAGAAGGCAGGTTCCTCCTTCCTTCATCACTGATGTGCTTCAAATCTCTGAGTGTGGTGTTGCAGATATGCATCTATCCAGGCATATGCAAGGCCTCTCCAATCTCACTTGCTTGAACATAAAAACTGTTCGCATATAACTCACCTTCTGCTGCGCCAACTTACGGCACTCCAGGACTTGGAAATTGGAAATCTGGAAGAGCTCACATCGGTTGGGGGATTGGGAGCCCTTGTTTCCATTAAAACCTTGGAGTTTTGGTTGTCCAAAGATCACTTCAGCGTTGAACATGCGGACTAGTCTGGTTGATGAGGAAGCGGAAAAGGAGAGATTGTCATCGCTTGGTGGTCTCTACGTTGATGACCCTTGCTTCTCGAAGTGCTGCTTACAAGAGAAGGATTCGCCTCTCTCCAGCTTTTGTGTATCAACGGCGACGGCTGGAGTACCCGTTTCTCGCCGCTGAGGCTGGTGGAGATATTCGAACAGCTCACTTCCCTTCAATGCCTAGTTATCCGCAATTGGAGGAATCTGTGGGAGCTGCCTGAGCTAAAGAGCCTCTCCTCTCTCAAAGAATTGAACATATGGGACTGCAATAACCTTCAGTCGCTGCCAAGAAAGGAGGGACTTCCTGCCTTGCTGGAGCATTGTTCATCTCAGGTTGCCATCCAGTGTTGAAGGAGCGCTACCAACAAGGGGATGGCTCTGACTGGCACACCATCTCTCACATCCCTCTTATAACCATCGGTGACTGGTTTTGTGACCATGTAGCAGTAGTCACTCTTCTTCCCCGTAGCCAACATCACTTTATCCTTTTGTAAATCGATTCGATTTTTATTCAGCGGTAAATACTGGTTCATGATTACTTTGCTTCTTCTCCTCAGATTCTTAAGAAGTGCTGCATGATGTGGATAATAACTTATAATCGATCATTTTCCTTCTTCTTCTATTTCAAATTTTTGGCATGTTGTTGGAATATGTTTTTCATTGGAAGCCTTTATTGAGTTGGAAGTGTCAAGTGGTATGCCCGGTCCATGGAAAGTTCTGCTTGTCCCGTTTAAATGTTCTCTTTTTCAGAGCTTTAAACACCGACCTTCAATTTTTGAGCATATCGCAGGTGATGAGCAGGGAATAAAACTAACGGATGGTCTCAACAAGCGTTTGTTCGTTATAAAACTTAGTAGACTGCTGATTTATTTTTCTAATATAAGCTTATATGCTATTGGCTTAGGTGAGAAGAGATGATGTAATTAGATGTAACCGGTTCTAAAATTTTATGAGGTTATATTTGGATAGAGAATTTGTAGGATGAATTTTATTTGAACCGAAGACTTTAAAATATTAAAATCAAAAAATTTTATCTGACTATCTTAAGATGAAGTTTTTAAAATTTATTGAAATTTATAAATTTCTCAAGTAATTATTTATGAATTTCATCTATATAGTTGTTATTTACAAATCACTTCTCAAAATCCACTTGAAAGTAGTCAAAATATTTAATTTTATTTACATGACAAAATATTTACATGTTATAAAATTTTATTTGCATAAATATTTATTTCAATATTTTTTATTTTATATATAAATATTTATTAAATATTAATTAAATATCTATTATAAAAATATTTATTTATTTATATGAATACTTATTATTTCATAAATATCATTTATTATTAATAATTAAATATTATATTAACAATTAATATAGCTATTTTAGTAAAATATTATTAAATTAAGTAACTAAATTAATATTTAATTTATAATTTATTAAATTAAATACTATTTTATATTTATAATAATAAATATATAAATATTATGATTAATTTTTTATATTTTATAAAAATAATTATTTTTAATTAATAAAATATAAATTTATTTAGAAACATTTATAATATTATTTTATAAATATTTTTTTATTATTAAATAAATTTTTAATAAAAATATTGAAAAATATTGAAAAATATAGTATTAATTATATATTAGTATTCAAAAAATATGAATATGTACAAAAATATTCTTAATAAATATTTTAATATCAACAATAAAGTATTAATATTGAAATAATAATATTGGTGAGTATTATTGAAATAAATATCAAATATTTATGGCATAAATATTCAATATTACTTAAAAATATTAAAATATTTTTAATAAAATTAAATTTTTAAGAACAACCGTCCAAACAAAAAAATTATGAAATTTTTAAATGTGTATTTTAAAATGTTGCATTTTAAAATTTTAAGAATTTTTAAAATGTTTTGTGAATTCTTATAATCCTTGATTATTATGAATAAATTTTTTGTCCTTGCAATAAATGATATTAAAGATTTTTTTAGTACCAAAACTTGCTTTATTCGTAACAACTAACATAGGAACTTTTTTGCCCACAACCAATGGTATGAGAACCTGGCACAAGGAAACCATCTAGCACAAGGATAACCAAAAATCTCTTTAAGCTAAGAATTGAAAAATATTAAAAAAAAACTCTATTAATACATTCTTCACATCCAAGGATTTCATCTATGGCCTATTTATAGAAAATTCTAATGATACTTATAGGTTCCCCATTTTTCTTAGGATAATAATTTTCTAAAATTAATAGATCTCCTACTTCTATTATAATTCTTATTTCCTAAACAAAATTAAAGAGAAACAATTAAAAAAATATAAAAATAGTTTATATTTCATATTAAAATTTTAACTCATACAACAATAGTTTTTTTTAAATATAAATATAAATATAAATTTAAGAAAATCATCCTTTAATGTAATTTGAAAGTTTATTAGCATTGAAATAGGTTTATTGAACTCATAACTTCTCATCTGACCTATATTTTAGGTGATCCATAATGCATTGCAAAGATAACTCAATGTTGAACATTATAAAGGTTGACTTACTTAAACATTTTAAGTATATTAATTTTGGTGAAGCTTTATTTTTAGTTGATGTGAATTGGATTGGGGTATTATCATTAAAAAAAAGGTTAGATCAACTTATTAGGAAATTTGAGCAAAAATATTGGATGGTTCAAGGAAAAATTAACTAAATCGCTAATATTATAGCATGACAAAAAAAGAGCTGGCACCATACTCTTTTAGATAAATTCAAAAACTAGGTCTTTGTATTAGTAAAAGGGTTTGTGTGTGTGTGTGTGTGTGTAAGAGAGAGAGGGAGACAAGTGGTATAACCACAAATACAGTTCCATGCTAGTGATGTCGATAAGTAGTAGAAGTCTCTTGTCCTATCTAAAATTCAAGGTAGCATCATAAAATTAGGATAGGAGCAAATGTATAACTAAGCTAAAATTACCGGCAACCAATAGCTTTATCTTGCTATTGAAAGTCTTTGTTGATGGTAGGAATCCATTATTTATTATGGGAGGAATCAAGTGAGTACTAACAACTTCCTAAAATCTTGAATGCCAAATCCATCACAAAAAGAGAACATGATTTGGTTCAAATAAGGTTAGCTCACCCTACGGCACGTAGAGTTTTTGAAAGTAATTTTCTATGTAGAGTTTTCTTTCAGAGAGAAGGGGATGAGGAAGAAAAAAATATGAAATAATTAAAAGGAGATAAGGTAAGACTTCAAGTAATTTTTGAGAGCCTATTAGGTTCCCAAACTATTTGCAATATGTAAAACAAATTATCCCTCACTATCTTCTTGCATCTCCTAACATTCTATTCTTGAAGGTTTTTATATTTTAGTTTTGCGTGTTAGTAAGGTGTAGATTTATGGTTATTCATTCATAAAAAGTATCCTATCAATCTTCCCACTATCAAAAATTTGGATGGACTTTCATAATTTAAAAGCCAAAACTTTAATTATCCATTTTGCTTGTCAAAGTGACTGAAGAAAAATTTAAAATAACTATTGATCAATAATATCTCAAACCATGCTTCCTCCAATAAGGTATGGTTGTTGGGTCTTGATTAGGCACTTATATTGGGCTGTTCTAATTTGGATCCAAACCCTTTGTGTTAAACCTAAAGGAGTTATAGTGTTGGTTTTAAGAATCAATAGAAACCACCATATAAACTTTTTTTTTTTTCCTTTTTGTTTCGAAAACATACATATTTGTGAATAGGAATGAGAATGGAAACAAAACCTAGTTTTAGATTATGAGTGGAGGAGATTTTTTTATCTATGATCATCTTCCAACTAGCAACATCTCTTGAGATTCTGCGGCTAATGATCCACCCATATGATAAGTCCTTATTTCTACCTACTTGCCTTCAACCATTAGTATCAGGGCTACAAGGGTTATATCTTAGCTCTATTATTCTCAATATGTCAACTATGCGTTGTCAGCTAAGTGGGAGATGGTAGATATCGCAATGGACAACCTTACACCATATGACCCAACCAAGATGTCACAAGCTTGAAATGCAATCGAGACTTAGGCCAAGCTATGTCTCTATATTAGTCACTTCGAACATTGCTTGCCAGCCATTAATGGAGTGGAGAGATAAGTATCTCGGTCGTCAGCCACTGGCAACCCCCTCTATAGCCATCGTCGCTAAGGAAATTTTTAGCCATGCTTTAATTAATCCTTGTCATAATGGCCTCCTCACCATAAATTACTACCGGAACCCAATGAGGCTAGGGAAGGGGTACCTACAACCACTAATAGTTGGAAGGCCCTTCCTCCTACTGCTACATTCCTCTGTTTCCATGGCTTTAGGTTGTAGAAATGGATGGCATTGAATTGTAAATTAAACAAACATCATGTCCATTTTCATTCTATGTTAATGATGCAGCTCTAATGGGGTAGCTAACGTGCATGCTGATGCGACTAGGACTTAATATAACTTGTGAAGATTTTGGAGACCTGCTATTTAAATTTGTCAATGTCATGAACTTAAGTTAGAATACAGCAACATCTAAAGGACTTGAGTTAGAAGCAAGATAATGATTAAACTAAGATTTGTAAGATGTACAACTATAGTAAAACTTACGCTATATAAGGAAGAAATTACACCATATCAAGTGATTCATATAGTGTACCACAATGACCTTCAAAATGGAAGTGAGTAAGTAGATCTCTACTTTCTCATTTTGTGAGACCTTTGAAGCAAAATATAGTCTCTTGGTGCCCAAAGTGACCTTGATTGTATTACAAAGAGGCACATTAATGATTGCTATTTTACTATGTTACCCATAGATCATGATTAATTTGATCTTATGGGATATATCTAGGAAAATAATTGGTTTATTTCTAAGTGGTACAAAGGCAAAGAGAAGATCATTTTGTTTACTTCTAAAGCATGTGTTCATTGGTCAACTAGTTATGCCACCTTATGTACTGATGATGAGATGGAAAGGCCTAAGTATAACTCTATTAAGAAGGATTAAAGATACTTGGACGGATGTAACAAAGAAAATATAGGGTACAATATGACTTTTAAAAGGGCAGAAGCTAATATGTTATCCTTAACATGTGCATAATATAAAGCTTTCAAACTTTGTACTATTAAGTATTGAAGTGCTCGCAGATTGCAAGGCCCATTACTAGTATGAATGTCTACCAAGAATGAATATATGGTGAGGATAACTTGATTGGTTTATCATGTGTGAGATATTGGGTCTTGATTAGGCACCTATGTTGGGCTAGCTTAATCTGTATTCAAATCCTTTGGATTAGTCTCAAAAGACTTACAAGGTTCATTTCTAGAATCACCATATACAACCTCTGTAAACTATATTCTTCCTTTTTCTATTCTGAGAATGTACATGTGTTTGCAAACGGGAAGAAGAATGGGACCAAAAACAAGATCTTGTTCTTCCTCTACTATGGAAAAATTATTGAGAAATTATTTACCCAATTATTGATTTTGATGATTAACAAAAGCCATGAGTATATTCATTATGTTTCTGATAAATTTGATAAGTGTTTCAGGAATTAAGAACGATTAATTATTCAAAAGGTATATGGAAATCTGTTTTGAATTGAATTTTAATGGATTATTAAAAAGTTCAGAAGTTAGAGCCGACACCTAGACACATTGGAGCCGACTTCGGAGCGTATCGGAACAGTTCAAATTTTTTGGCACGGTTTGGAGCCGATAACCCTAATAGTTGGAGCCAACTCCAACCTGAGATATAGAGAACTATTTTCTGCTTTAGAAGCTGGAGCCGACACATGAATTTTTGGAGCCGACTCTACCCTGAGTTATAGAAACTATATTTTTTGGAGCAATTCTTGGAGCCGACACCTCAGGATCAGGAGCCGACTCCAGACAACGATGAGTTGACACTTTGAAAAGTCTGAGCCGACTCCACGACAAACTTCTTTTTACTATTTTTAGAAACCCGATTTGGAGCCAACACCTGAAAAGTTGGAGCCGACTCCAATCTGTCAGAGGACGATTTTCAAAAGTGACAGATTAGCTCCAACGGCTATATTTTCTCACTTACTGTTTAACGGCTCTATTTTCTTGCATGAAAAACTCATCAAGGTACATTTCAACGGCTATTTTCTCACGTAATCTCGGATTAAGAATCTATATAAAGGGGATATCCGACCGTTCAAAAAAGAAGCGAAAAAATGGAAAAAATATCAAGAAAATATCCAGTGAAAAAGAGAAAATTTCAAAGAGAAATCTCTAAGTCCATGCCTTTCATCTGAAGAGAGTTTCTAGAGAAATCCAAAGCCCTCAAAGATAAAAATCGGAGGATTTTCAAAGGAGAGAAGAAGAAGAGCAAAAGCCCTATTTCCTCAACATTCTCTTCAAGGAATTTTGTCAAGAATCAGAGCTGAAGCTTTGTTCATCCTTTGAAAAGAGAAGAGGAAAAGAAGAAAAGCTCACATCCAGATTGCTTAAATCAGGCTTTTCTAATCTTTGTCTATTTATATTGTTTATTTGCTCAATTAAGGAGCATTTGAATTGTAAACTTTAATTTGACTTGTGATTTACTAATTCAATCAGGGGGATTGAATTAGTTGAGGTAGTTTACCTCAGAACAAGTTAAGTTTAGTTTGGGTTAAGGTTTTGTGCTGATGAACATGTGAAAACCGACTGGGTTCATTGTGACCCCATGTCAAAACAACAAGTTCGAGTTGTGATCTTGTAAAACAACTCAACTATAATCAGGGGATTATAGTGTGGACCCAAGAGTTGCTTGGAAGTGGACGTAGGTGTGGCTAACACCGAATCACTATAAATCTTTGTGTGTTTGTCATGCATTTGTTTCTCTCTCTCTCTTTATCATATTGTGCTTAGCTTTTATTAATTCACTTTACTTGAACACTTTCACATCAAGCAAATTATTTTCAAAGTGATAATTTTTTTAAAGAACCCAATTCATGCCCCCCTCTTGGGTTGCCATCTGGGCCAATAATTGGTATCAGAGCCTAGTGCTCATTTAAACTTGATCTAACAATCAAGAGCTAAAGATCCAAATGGCAGCTCAAGCTGGATCATCATTTTCTGAAGGTCAATCCACCAATAGACCACCTTTGTTTAGTGGCACAAATTATTCTTATTGGAAAGCTAGAATGAGAATTTTTATTTAAGCTTTAGATTATGAACTATGGAGTATAATTATTAATGGACCTAGCACACCTACACACATAGTTGATGGATCTATAGTTCCTAAGCCTGAAAGAGATTGGAATAAAAATGATAGGAAAAAGGCTCAGCTTAATGCCAAAGCCATGAATGTCTTATATTGTTCTTTGGATGCAAATGAATTTAACAGAATTTCTACTTGCATTTCAGCCAAAGAAATATGGGATAGGTTGAAAGTTACTCATGAGGGTACCAACCAAGTCAAAGAATTTAAAATCAATATTCTGGTGCATAAATATGAACTTTTTAGCATGGAACAAAATGAATCAATCACATGCATGTACACTAGATTCACTGATATTGTAAATGGTTTGAAGAGTCTTGGTAAAACTTATACTAATTCTGAATTGGTGCGCAAAATTCTTAGATCTCTTCCAAGATCATGGGAAGCCAAGGTGACTGCAATCCAAGAAGCCAAAGACTTAAACGTTCTACCTTTGGAAGAGCTACTTGGATCCTTAATGACCCATGAGCTGACAATGAAGCAACATCAAGAGGAAGATGTCAAGAAGAAAAGAACAATAGCTCTTAAGGCTGCAGAAAATAAGAAGAGCAGCAGTGAAGATGATGATGAAGATGATGAAATAGCTTTTCTTGCAAAGAAATTTAGAAAGTTTATGCAAAGAAGGAGACCCTTCCACAAAAGAAAATTTGGAATCAAAATGGAAGGAGAAAAAGAAAAAGAAAGGGATAAAGATAAAGAAAATAATACTTGACATGTTATGAATGTAAGAAGCCGGAGCATTTTCGATCTGAATGTCCTCAACTAAAGAAGGGTTACAAGAAGAAAAGAAGGCCTATGTTGCAACATGAAGTGATAGTGAAGAATCTTTATTCGAAGAACAAAAAGAAGTTGCAAACATATGCTTCATGGCAAACGACGAAAATGAGGTAAATTCCAAAACCCATGATGATTTTACATTTGATGAATTATGTGATGCATTTAATGAATTAGTTAGTGATTTTAAAATTTTGAGAATAAAAAATAAATCTTTGAAAACTAAAAATTTAAATCTTCTCAAAGAGAAAATAAACTAATTCTTGAAGTTAAAAATTTAAAATCTAAAAAGGAAGATTCTCTAAAAGAAAAAGAATCAATTTCTAATGAAAATATTAATTTGAAGAAAGAAATTGATAAATATAAGATTATTGTTGATAAATTTACATATAGCTCAAAAACTAAATTTACTTTTAAGTAATCAAAGAGTTATATTTGATAAAGTTGGACTAGGATATAGACCTCATATGAAACAAAAATATGTAAATAATTTCTTTATTAAGAAACCTATCAAAAATGATGTTTTATGTTATCTTTGCAACAAAAAAGGACATAAATCTTATGAATGCAATTTTAAAAAACTAATAAGAATTTAATGCTTAAAGGAAAGAAAATATGGGTTCCAAAAGGAACTATATTTATTGCTACTAACCATGAAGGATCCGAAAGCTTGGGTACCTAAACAAAAGATTTGATTATCTTGCAGGAGTGTCTTACGGTCAAAGGATCAGAAAGAAAGTGGTATCTTGATAGTGGCTGCTCAAGACACATGACGGGTGACAAGGAGCAATTCATCACCCTTGAAGATAAAAGAGGAGTTGTTACTTTTGGAGACAATGGCAAAGGTCAAATTATAGGCCTTGGTAAAATTCAAATAACTCCATCCACCTTTATTGAGAATATTTTATATGTTGATGGTTTAAAGCATAATTTAATTAGCATTAGCCAACTGTGTGATAAAGGTTTCAAAGTTTCATTTGAAGCTTCTATCTGCACTGTTTCTAATCCCATTGACAATAGCATTATATTTATTGGAAATAGAAATGGCAATGTATACTTAATTTTTGGATAATTTGTCTACTAGTAACCATTGCCTAATTGCTGATAATGCTAAGGTAAATGAGATTGGATGGCTATGGCATCATAGATTAGGTCATGCAAGCACACACTTAATTTCAAAATTAATTAGAATGTATTTAGTTAAAGGACTTCCAAAGTTAGATTTTGAAAATAATAGAATTTGTGATGCATGTCAATATGGAAAACAAACTAAAAATTCTTTCAAATCTAAAAATATTGTTTCAACTACTAGGCCACTTGAACTACTTCATATGGACCTTTTTGGACCTACTAGAACCACTAGTCTAGGAGAAAAGAAATATGGTCTTGTGATAGTAGATGATTATTCTAGATACACTTGGGTATTGTTCTTAGCTCACAAAGATGAACTTTATCGATATTTCTGAAATTCTTCAAGAAAGTCACAAATGAGAAAAAACTACCATAGTGTCTCTTAGAAGTGATCATGGAACAGAATTTGAAAATCATATTTGAAAATTTTTGTATTAAAAATGGCATTCATCAAATTTTTTGCACCTAGAACACCACAACAAAATGGAGTCGTAGAAAAAAAATAGGACTTAGAAGATGGCCCGTACCATGCTATGTGAAAGCCAACTCCCAAAGTACTTCTGGGCGGTATAAACACAGCATGTTACATCCTAAATAGAGCTTTAATTAGACCAATCCTTAAGAAAACTCCTATGAATTATGCATAATAGAAAACCTAACATTAGTTATTTTCATGCATTTGGTTGTCGATGTTTTATTCATAATAATGGTAAGGATAATCTTGGAAAGTTTGATGCAAAATATGATGAAGGCATATTCTTAGGATATTTCACATCTAGTAAAGCCTATAGAGTATTTAACAAGAAATATTTAATTGTAGAAGAATCAATTCATGTAGTGTTTGATGAGTCTTTAGCATCAAGTTCCGAAAAGATTGATGATGAGGAAGATACAAATTTGCTTGAAAGAGATATTAAAAAATTAAATATAGATGTATCTTCAGACCATGAACCAGAAGCTAAAGATGATGACTCACCTAAGGATGATGTTATTGATACTACTCGTAATGATGTAGATCTACCTAGAGATTGGAGATATGCTTATGGTCATCCTAAGGAATTGATTATAGGTGATCCATCTCAAGGAGTAAGAACTAGATCATCAATGAGGAACATCAATAATCATCTTGCATTTGTATCTTATATAGAACCCAAATCTATTGAAGAAGACGAAAAAGATAGTAATTGGATGTTAGCTATGCAAGAGGAATTAAATCAATTTACTAGGAATAATGTATGGTTTTTAGTTGATAGACCCAAAGGTCATTTTGTTATAGGATCTAAATGGGTATTTAGAAATAAATTAGATGAAAATGACATAGTAATTAGAAATAAAGCTAGATTAGTTACAAAAGTATATAATCAGGAGGAAGGAATTGATTTTGATGAAACTTTTGCACCTGTTGCTAGATTAGAAGCAATTAGACTATTACTTGCATTTGCATGTCATATGAACATTAATCTATTTCAAATGATGTTAAAAGTATATTTTTAAATGGTTTTATAAATGAGAAAGTTTTTGTAGAACAGCCACCAGGTTTTGAAGATCATGAATTTTCAAATCATGTTTTTAAATTACACAAAGCACTTTATGGTTTAAAATAAGCACCTAGAGCTTGGTATGATAGATTAAGCAAATTTCTAATTGAAAATGATTTTTTTAGAGGAAATGTTGATAAAACCCCTATTTTTGAAAAGAAAAGATAAAGACTTATTGGTAGTACAAATCTATGTAGATGATATTGTATTTGGTGCTACTAACAAACTTTTGTGTCAAAAATTTGCAAAGTTAATGCAGGGTAAATTTGAGATGAGCATGATGGGAGAACTCAACTTCTTCCTAGGATTACAAATCAAACAAGAAAGAGAGGGGATTTTCATCAACCAAACAAAATATACAAAAGAAATTCTCAAGAAGTTTGCAATGGAATCAGTCAAACCTCTTGGAACACCAATGAGTCCTTCATGCAAACTAGATAAAGATAAAGACGGTAAGCCAATTGATCAAAAATATTATAGAGGTATGATGGTTCTCTACTTTACTTAACAGCAAGTAGACCTGATATTATATTTGCAGTGTGTTTATGTGCACGATATCAATCTGAACCTAAAGAATCTCACTTAATTGTAGTAAAAAGAATTCTTAGATATCTAAATGGAACTAAAAATGTAGGATTATGGTATTCTAGAGACTCAACATTAAATTTGATTGCATATTCTAATTCTGATTATGCTGGTTGTAAATTGGATAGAAAGAGTACAAGTGGTGCATGCCAATTTTTAGGAAGTAACTTAATCTCTTGGTTTAGCAAAAAGCAAAATTCGGTTGCATTATCAACTGCTGAAGCTGAATATGTTGCAGCTAGAAGTTGCTGTACTCAAATCCTTTGGATTAAGCGACAACTTAAAGATTATGGCATCATACTTGATAAAACACCAATTAGATGTGATAATACTAGTACAATAAATCTAACTAAAAATCCTATACAATACTCAAGAACTAAACACATTGAAATTAGATATCATTTTATTAGAGAACATGTAGCTAATAGTGACACTTGTCTTGATTATGTTAGTACCGATGAATAATTAGCTGACATTTTTATAAAACCCCTAAGTGAAGAGAGATTTTGTTATCTTAAAGGAGAATTAGGAGTCTGTGATCCATTTGAATGAATTTTAAATCCTAGGAATGATTATCTAAAACTCAATCATCTTTTGAAAATTCTCTTGTGATTTTATGAAAACTCTATCTAGATATTTGAACCCCTTGATTCATCAGATTCCAAATTGATTTATCCAAAATTTAATGACATTTCGGACAAGTTTCAGATTCTTTGAAACTCTTATTTTTTCACTGAAACTGTCTTGAAGACAACACCATGGTTATTGGAGTCGACTCCAGTTTTGTCTGAGATTTTGGAGCCGGCACCTGCCTTTCCAGAGTTGACTCCACTTCGGGCGATGTCTGTGTTAGTGACTTAGATCCGACACCTCGCTTTGCGGGAGCCGACTCCAAGTGGCCCAGGTTGACTTTATTAGGGCAGAGTCGACACCTTTCCTATTCTATTCGACTCCAATCTCTTCCAAACTCTTTCCCACTCATCCCAAAACTAAAATTTCTCAATCCATCTTCTCCTAGCATCCTATGGCACCCAAATGTAGATGATCCATGTTCGGTGGACCAGTGGCGATGGGAAAACGGACCGTGAGGCATCCAGCGCGGCAGCCCTCTCCAAGTTCGTCCTCCACTTCATCCGCTTCCACTCCGAGCACAATCCCAAGTCCATCTTCACCTCAGGTTGACACCCTAGCTGGCCGAGTCATCACAATGGGTAGGAAAGTAGATTTCCACTTCTTTGAAGCGAAGGGTTTCTCTATTGGATGGCAGCTCAAGGAGTTAGGATGGGAGAAGTTTGTTCACTTGATGTTCCCACTTATCCGGCCCTAGTTAAAGAATTTTATCATAATCTATCTAGAGGAGATGGAGGAATCGTAAGTTATGTAAGAGGAAAAAGGATTCTCTTGACTTCAGAAATACTTGAAAATCTTTTGGAGATTTTGGTTATTGGATTAACTACTACTTCACATAGTGAGAGAGCAGTGGCTCTGTCAAGAATGCTTGGAAGGAAGGTTACTGATTTTGAGGAAATCAGGGCAAATCAATTACCCTTGGAGCTAAGGTTATTGCATAACATCTGTAGTAGAATTCTTTTCCTCAAGACTGGTCAATTTGAGTATATCTCGGAGCGAGACATTTTGATTATGGACTGTGTTTTGACTGGTCAGCCTATTAATCTTACTGGGATGATGATATGGTACATGGCAGAGGCTGTAATAAGAAAAGATCAACTTTACCTTATGGCATGATATTAACCATGGCCTTTCAAAATCAAGGTGTAGTTATTTATGATAGTGAGCTATGAAGAACCTTAGACATACGGACTATTATAGCATTGCAATTGTGCACCGTATGGGGTTTGTGAAGGTGAATGGACAATGGGAGAGGAAGGGACACTCAGATGATAGGGCAGCTGAAGCTACTGCGCCTGGTCCTTCAGAGGCTCGACCTTCTATGAGACATCCTTCACCACCACCAGCACCTCCTGCAGTACCTTCACCACCTACACCAGCACCTATTCCTATTTCCACTTCTACTGGATTTTCTACAACTCAATTGGAGCAGCTGAAAGAGCTTTTTGCAAGTCATGAAGAAAAAATGAAAATTGAATTGGACAACAGACTTTTGAGCATAAGAGAGCTCTATTACTCTTTGGAAGATAAAATGAACAGGATAGAGTCATCCTTTAGCGCTTCATATGAGGCCTTGAAGATTGATTTAATGCAGATTTTTGACAAAATCAAGGATATTAGAGGAGACTCTGAGATTTATTCCAAATGTAATGCAGAGCTACAAGAGAAAGTCACAGTTGCATCTGCTTTAGTTGAAAGTTGTTAAATGACTTTATGAAAATACAAGAAAAGGGCATGGGACAGATCCTAGAAGAACTTAAGAGACTTCTTAGATTTTGATTTTGATGTTTAGTTTGTTTTTTGATGTAATAGAATGTTTATATTAATGAAGTAATAAAATATATTGAAGTAAACATTTTGATACTTTGTTGAATGATGTAATGAACATTTTGATGTAATGTTTCAATATTTAATGAATATTAAATTTTGAATGTGTTGAAGTTTGTTTTAAGCTTATATTTGATGTTGAAGTACTTAATTTCTATAGTTGTTGTTAATTTAAGCCTTAATGAACCTTCTTCTAAACCTTTTTGTTGATTACAAAAAAGGGAGAGAGAAGAGGTATTTGTATATGCATAAATGTGATGAAAGAATGATATATGTATATGCATGTTAAGCAATTAAAAGAATGAAGCAGAATAGTACTTCAAATATGCATGTTGAAAGGACTTAATAGTATGCATGTTGAAAGGAATTTATGTCAAAAGGAATAGAAATTCAATAGACTTAACATATGCACCAACATAGGGGGAGCTACCTCATTAAGGGGGAGCTTAACCTTAATTTAGAATGTTTTGATAATTATGCATTAATTGATCATGTATATACTCAATGTTTTTGTCATCATCAAAAAGGGAGATTGTTGGAAAAATATCAAGAAATTATTTACCCAATTATTGATTTTGATGATTAACAAAAGCCATGAGTATATTCATTATGTTTCTGATAAATTTGATAAGTGTTTCATGAATTAAGAATGATTAATTATTCAAAAGGTATATGGAAATCAGTTTTGAATTGAATTTTAATAGATTATTAAAAAGTTCAGAAGTTAGAGCCGACACCTAGACACATTGGAGCCGACTCCAGAGCGTATCGGAATAGTTCAGATTTTTTGGCACGGTTTGAGCCGACACCCTAATAGTTAGAGCCGACTCCAACTATTTTATGCTTCAGGAGCTAGAGCCGACACATAAATTTTTGGAGCCGACTCTAACCTGAGTTACAAAAACTATATTTTTCGGAGCAATTCTTGGAGCCGACGCCTCAGGATCGGGAGCCGACTCCAGATAGCAGTGAGTCGACACTTTAAAAGTCTGAGCCGACTCTATGATGAACTTCTTTTTACTATTTTTGGAAACCCGATTTGGAGCTGACACCTGAAAAGTTGGAGCCCTATCAGAGGACGATTTTCAAAAGTGACAGATCAGCTCCAACGGCTATATTTTCTCACCTACTCTTCAACGGATCTATTTTATTGCATGGAGAACTCATCAAGGTACATTGCAACGGCAAGTTTCTCACCTAATCTTGGATTAAGAATCTATATAAAGGGGATATTTGACCGTTCGAAAAAGAAGCGAAAGAACGGGAAAAATATCAAGAAAATATCCAGTGAAAAAGAGAGAAATTTCAAAGAGAAATCTTTGAGTCCACGCCTTTCATCTGAAGAGAGTTTCTAAAGAAATCCAAAGCCCTCAAAGATAAAAATCGAAGATTTTCAAAGGAGAGAAGAAGAAGAGCAAAAGCCCTATTTCCTCAGCATTTTCTTCAACGAATTTCTGTCAAGAATGAGAGCTGAAGCTTGGTTCATCCTTTCAAAAGAGAAGAGGAAAAGAAGAAAAGAAGAAAAGCTCACATCCAGATTTTCAATCAGGCTTTTCTAATCCTTATCTATTTATATTGTTTATTTGCTCAATTAAGGAGCTTTTGAATTATAAACATTAATTTGACTTGTGGTTTACTAATTCAATCAGGGGATTGAATTAGTTGAGGTAGTTTACCTCGGGACAAGCTAAGTTTAGCTTGGGTTAAGGTTTTGTGCTGGTGAACCTGGAAAACCGGCTAGGTTCGTTGTGACCCCATGTAAAACAACAAGTTTGAGTTGTGATCTTGTAAAACAACTCAACTGTAATCAGGGGATTATAGTGTGGATCCAAGAGTTGCTTGGGAGTGGACGTAGGTATGGCTAACACCGAACCACTATAAATCTTTGTGTGTTTGTCGTGCATTTGTCTCTCTCTCTTTATATATTGTGCTTAGCTTTTATTAATTCACTTTACTTGGGCACTTTCACATCAAGCAAACTCTTTTCAAAGTGGTAAATTTTTAAAGAACCCAACTCACCCCCCTCTTAGGTTGCCATCTGGGCCAACATCTGCCATTCTTATATAGATTGAGTTCTAGTAGAGATGTGGTTTTGGACTATAGATAAAGAAGATTTTATATTTATGATTATTTTTTAATTAGCGACATCAATTGAGATCTTCAAGCTAGTAATCCATCCATTTTGTAAATCCCTATTTCTTCCCTAATGTCATAGGTAAATCCATGTACATTTGAGAGAGTAGGCGATTGCCCCTTTCTAAATTTTGAAAATTTGTTAGGTGTTTTTATTAATTTATAAATTTCTTACAAAATTTATCTAATTTCTTATAAAATTACCTTTGAAATAAGAATTTAAAGAATAATTATAAAATTGAGTAACCGCCTCATTGATCAAAGGTCCTAACTCTGCTATTAACTGTTGTGCATTTTCTTCCACCATATACTAATTCAGCTACCTGCATATTAGTAATTTAAGCAATGGTTGAAGCCACTCATTTTATTTCTTATAATTATGAACCTTCAGAAATTACTTAAGATATGAGTATTTATAATGACAACAACAATATTGGCCTTCAAAGTTATCTATCCATTGCTGTACTCTTTGGAATATCTTATATCTAACCTATCATACAAAATGATCAAAACTCCATTATAATAGTGTGCCAGCAAGCTTGCTCTTCTTCGACGCTACCAGTTATCGTCAACTTGCCTACCACCAACATAAATCTTATTGGGTCTAAGCTTTGAAACAATGATCCTAGTTACAAGGATTCATCAGGCCTACCTGAACTTCAGTTACAAGCCATGATATTGGGCTACAAACTAATTCATAAAATACATTTATATCAAAAATAGCCCAATAGGACAAATGAAAAGCAGGCAACAAAAATTGTAGTGCACTAGAAATTGGGCTACTCCACAATGGCCATGAAGGACTTTCTATATAATAATAAATTAGTAAGTAATTTACAATGTATAAAGAAATTAAGTATTAACCTTTCAAGCTTTGTTAAGTTTTGCTATGCTATTTAAAAGAAATTTGGCTTATTTGGTTATAGGAAAATGAGCATTGAAATTAGAGATTCTTGGAAAAGAAAAAAATATTTTTTATTTAATTAAAGCTTTCAAAATGGCTCATGAAAAAAGAAAACTCATTAAGGAAAACTATTGCTTATATCCATAAAGGAAGTGATTACTCATGAAAGATATGAAAAAGTCTTTTTTTTATGAGTTAGAAAATTGGCTAAAAGTATTTTTCCTTCAAAAACATCCTTAGGACCTTAAATAAAACAAAATGAGTTTTTAAATTCAAAATTTTCCATACATTATATTATAATTAAATTATGATAATATTATAATATTATAATTATAATATATTTTCACTCTTATTGTAATATATATTATAATCATGTAAATTTATAATGCTAAATTATATTATATTAATATGAGTCTAATATTGAAGCATTTTTCTTAATAATTAAATTTGATTAGTTTGAGCCAACCAAACTTTTGTATTTTATTTTTAGAGAATATATGACATTCTTTACTTCATCAGAAAGCAGGTAGGTAAGCAAACATTAGCTACCCATAGAAAGATACTTCTCAAGACTTTTTTTTTTTTCTATGGCCATTCAAATATATCAAAACTACATTTAGAGAATCCACTTCTTAAGAATTTGTTTCTTAAGCATGCACTTATTAAGAATCCATTTCCTCAACATTAACTTTTCATTTCTCAAACGAAGCGTTTATCAAAAAAAAAAAAAAAACCTTGGCCCATGGGATGGAATTAAGAAAAGGATATTAAAAGAAAGGGAATGTTGAAATAAAATGAGAAGTTTTTTTTAAAAAAATCTCAAATAGTGATAAGCTTCTTTCAAGCTTACAAAAAGAGTCTGGCAATTAGAGTCAAAGCACATCAAACCTGAAAGAAATTTCTCTCTTTTTTTCTTATCTTTAAATTTTTAATTTTTAATATCTTTAAAATTTTTAATTTTTAATATCTTTAAAATTATTTTTTGATATATTTAATAATTAAACATGATTAATAATGCTAAAAGCTTGATTTCATTGTATTTTTAAAAAGTTTAATTCTTTGTATCTTTTTCTTTATCGAATGAAATATAACTAATTAATAATTTTTTAATTTTGAAATGATGCATTATGAAGATATAGAGTGATCTTTCTCTCATGCAATAATATATTTAAAAATCTTTGTCTAGATATGCTTCATTTGGTATTTTTTTAAAACCTTTCTGTTGACACCAAGTCGCCTCCTCCAACATCGGGGAACGGAGATCCTCCTCCGCGGTGAGCTCCTACAAGGAAGTCCCCGGGAACCGGTTGCACCGGTGGGGACCCTCCGACGCTCAAGTCAGTGACTCAGGAACAGACGAGAGATAGCTAGCAGAAAAAAGCTAGAGAACTTGAGTTCAGGATCCTTCTCTCGTTGTGAGTGTGGGCCTTTATACCTATTCGAAGGTTTCTCTCTTTCCTATTTCCAGAAGGTCACTGATTTCGAGGTACCGTTATCCGGTAATGGACGAAAGGCAAGGCTGACAGTGACGGGCCGTAATCATCACTGGGCGTGTCAGAGGTGTCCGGCCTCGCCTGCCACCTGCCAGGTGCGGCGCTACGGGTGTCAGGCAGCTCTGGTTGTGTCAGGCGCGCACCGTTATGAGGTATGGCCATGTGTTGTTGTAGGCGAGTGGTGGACCATGCGCCGTTACGAGGTATGGCCACGCGCTGCTGCAAGCGAGTGGTGGACCACGTGGGTATGTCAGGTGGCTCGAGGCTATAGGTTGCTGGTCCCAAGGGCCGGACCATGACGGGAGCCCAAGGCCAAGGCCGAGGCTGAAGCTCGAGGCCGAGGTTGAAGCTCGAGGCCGAGGCTGAAGCTCGAGGCTGAGGGGGTCTCGAGGCCGAGGGGACCTCGGAGGCTGAGGGGGTCTTGGAGGCCAAGGCGGGGCTCCGTCAGTCTCTTTTACCGTTAATCCTGACGGTGCTGGATCAGCCACATCAGATGTCTTCCTCGCCCCTGAGACGAAGCGGGCCCACCTCTGCAAGTCGAAGGGATGTCACCTCCCCAGTGGCTGATCCCCGTCCGCTGCCAATCGCCCCCAGACACGTGTCTCTGGATGTGGCGTTAACTTAGTGCGGGCGACCTGGGGGATGTGAAGGGGCAGTCACTGCTGTTCGCCCGATCGCGACGATCATCCTTGAGGCGAGGTTGTACTCTTGAAATCTATGAAAAGCGGCCGCCATCATTGCCATCATGACGATGACATCAGCGGCGCCCCGCCATTGGCCGGAGGCGGATCGTCTCATGCACTGGGCGCCTGCCGAGGCGACCCAGCCTATGGCTGGAGTCCGCGTGGCTAGGCGAGTAAGGTGGG
Organism: Calamus simplicifolius; assembly: GCA_900491605.1. Classification (NCBI taxonomy): domain Eukaryota; kingdom Viridiplantae; phylum Streptophyta; class Magnoliopsida; order Arecales; family Arecaceae; genus Calamus; species Calamus simplicifolius. The sequence goes on along the minus strand of UESW01004175.1, from coordinate 1,648,835 downwards.
ATTTGAAACTGCTTTAAGTTGGGCGAAGGACTAGCCTCCGTCATTTTGCTTCCGTTGTCTTCGTCTTTCTCTGGCTCTCAACTTCTGCAACCCGAGAATCAACCCCCGCCATTTTCTTCTTTAGGTTAGCCTTCTGTCCCCTCCAGACCTTCCCTTTCTTCTTTAACTTCCTACCATGGCCTCCTCTCCTTCTTGGTCCTCCTTTTCTCCTTCCAATGATCACATTTCTCCCTCAAGGCTTCGAGCCTCTCCTTCTCCTCCTCTCTCGTGGTCCTCCGATCCGGAGGATCACCTTCCCCTCGCCCAGTGGCAGGTCATCGGCGGGGCTCCCACGAGGAGATGCCCGGCGGCCGCCGGCAGGGCTCCAGCGAGGAGGCGCCGGGCGGCGGCCAGCACCTCCTCGAGGGTGGGGGTGGAATCCCCGACCGGGACCGCCTCCACGGTAACAGGCCAGGACCTGGCAAACATTAGGGCCCATTACCAGATCTCCCGAGACATCGGGCTTTTCCTTCCGACCCCCGATGATAAGGTGGTCTCCTCCCGGCCCGATAGAGTGACCATTTATGAAATTTTTTTAAGTTAGGTCTCTGCTTGCCCTTTCATCCCTTCTTCATCAACCTCCTAGACTACTATTCTTTGACCCCTACTCAGCTGGTCCCGAACTCCCTTCGGACCATTTGCGCTTTCATTGTCCTCTGCCACCACCTCCATATTACCCTCCAACTCTCCCTCTTTCACTATTTTTACATCCTTAGGTAGCAGGCAGGTTGGTGGCTGTTCAGCCCCGACCCGGCCATGTCCTTAAGTTGCTCCTCCCCTCTTCCATCAAGGGATGGAAGTTCGGTTCTTCTTTGCAGACCTCGACCAAGTTAAGCCTGGGTGGGGGATCCTGACCTTTGGCCCAACATGAACTCCACTATACTCCCAGGAGACAAGGAAGCACTGGGGCAGCTGTTGACCGCCAACATTCGTAGGTACAACCTGCTCCTATCGGAGGACAATCTCCGGCTGGCGGGCCTCACCACTCAAAGCGGTGAGTAGCAGATGTCCCCATACTTAACCAAATTTTCTTCTTTCTTCCTTTTTTTTTTAACTCTGTCTGCCGCCGTGTAGTAATGAAGGTCCCAGCTGCCAAACTGAGAAAGGCAGCCATCAAAAGAATGAGGACCGAGGCAGGGCCAAGCGGGGGGCAGTAGGCCCCGGTGCCCAAGCGTCCGATGGTGCAGGTCTCACCGCCTCACGAGCGCCAAGAACCTCCGACCGCCTCCCAAGCGCCAAGAACCTCCGACCGTGCCGGTGGACCTAACAGCCGACACCCCATCGGAGGGGGTGAGGGTCGAGGGGGCGACGGAGGAGCCCCAGGTGCCCGCCAAGCCAGCCCCAGCGGAGGCAGATTAGGGCTCCAGCACAGAGCCACCGGCAGCAGTGAGCCTGCCTCTGGAGGAAGCGCCGATGGGTAGTCCCCCGCATGCCGAACCCGAGCGCGCTGATGCCGGCGAGAGGAGCAGGGTTGGCCTAACCCATCGCGGGTTCTCTTTGATGAACAATGGGCGCCAAGCAGAATGGCTGATGTCTCAGGTCATTCAGCCTGAGTTCCAGGAGGAACTCCGGAACTTGGGGGCAACCAGGTTCTTTAGGGAGGCCTTCTCAACCTTTGTCCGAGTAAGTATCCTTTCTCACCCTTAACTTTGAAATATTTAATGGTTTGCCTGGCTGACAGCATGAGTGCAGGTGACAAACTCCCTGGTGGCCACCAGGGAGGTAATCGGTGAAGGAGAGATCATCATCCGCCAGGTCCAGAGGGACGCGGAGGAGGCCCAAGCCCGGGCCGAGGCGGCAAAGAGAGCCCTCGAGGTGATGAAAAGGGCTTTGGAGGTGGCCAGAGCCGATCATGCCGTCGAGGCAAGGGAGACCGCCTCTCGAGCTAAGGCTAAAGCCAACCGGCTTCGGGCAACCTTGAACCAGCTGGGGGAGGCCGAGAGCGCAATCGAGGCCCGGGACCTCCATATCCATGAGTTGGACTCGGCCATCTGAGAGGTCGAGGCGAGGGCTACGCGTGCCGAGGAAGCCAAGAGGAGGGCCGCCTCCCTGGCGGAGTAGAAAGAGGCACAAGCCCAAGAAGTGGAGGCTACTACTGAGGCCCGAACCATAGCGGCGATAGAGGAGTTCAGGGAGTCAGACCGCTTCACCGATGAGATGGCCGAGGCCAACGCGGACGCCTACCTCCAGGGGTTCCACGACTCCAGAAAGAAGGTGGCCCGAGTCCTGAATCTTCCTCAGGCCATGGACATAGAGCTGGACCAAGGGTCCGAGGGTGCCTCCTCCGATGACGAGCTCGGGGCCGCCCCTTGATTTTGTACTGCTGCTTTTTTTTGTTTTTGCACTAAGTCCGACCTAGTCGGCATTTTGTAAACACTATCATTAATGAAATTGTTTTTTTTTTGACTAATTGCATTGTGTCGCTTTTAAACCCAAGTTACCAACGTGGGACCCCTAAGGGCTTCGTCGGCACTGAGGGGCAGCTTCTCTGTGTGACTTTGACTTAGCTATATAGGGCCGAACCCTTGGGAGAGCCAAGGAAGACTCATGCTCCTGAGGACCGATGGGACATCGGCCTTGGAACGCCGAGGAAGACTCAGACTTTTGGGGACCGATGGAACATCGGCCTTGGAACGCTGAGGAAGACTTGGACCATCGAGGAAGACTCAGGCTTCTGGGATCGATGGAACATCGGCCTTGGAATGCCGAGGAAGACTCGGACTTCTGGGGACTGATGGAACATCGGCCTTGGAACGCCGAGGAAGACTCGAACTTCTGGGGACCAATGGAACATTGGCCTTGGAACGCCGAGGAAGACTCGAACTTTTGGGGACCAATGGAACATCGGCCTTGGAATGCCAAGGAAGACTTGGGCTTCTGGGGACCGATGGAACATCGGCCTTGGAACGCCAAGGAAGACTCGGGCTTCTGGGGACCAATGGAACATCAGCCTTGGAACGCCAAGGAAGACTCGGACTTTTGGGGACCGATGGAACATCGGCCTTGGAATGCTGAGGAAGACTCGGACTTCTGGGGACCGATAGAACATCGGCCTTCGTGCCGAGCTGGCCTCAGGCTTTTTGCCGATGGTACACCGATCTTCAGTGCCAATGGTACATTGGTCTTCGGTCCCAATGGTATATTGGGCTTGCAGTACCGAGCTGGCCTCGGGCTTTTTGCCGATGGTACACCAGTCTTCAGTGCCAATGGTATATTGGTCTTTGGTGCCGATGGTACCTCGGGCTTGCAGTGCCGAGTTGGCCTCGGGCTTTTGTCGGTGGTACACTGGTCTTCAGTGCCAATGGTACATTGGTCTTTGGTGCCGATGGTACATCGGGCTTGCAGTGCCGAGCTAGCCTCGGGCTTTTTGCCGGTGGTACACTGGTCTTCAGTGCCAATGGTACATTGGTCTTTGGTGCCGATGGTACATCGGGCTTATAGTGCCGAGCTGGTCTCAGGCTTTTTACCGATGGTATACCGGTCTTTAGTGCCAATGGTATATTGGTCTTCGATGCCGATTGTACATCAGGCTTGCAGTGCCGAGCTGGCCTTGGGCTTTTTGCCAGTGGTACGCCGGTCTTTAGTGCCAATGGTACATTGGTCTTCGGTGCCGATGGTACATTGGGCTTGCAGTGCCGAGCTGGTCTTGGGCTTTTTGCCAATGGTACACCGGTCTTCAGTGCCAATGGTACATTGGTCTTCGGTGCCGATGGTACATCGAGCTTGCAGTGCCAAGCTGGCCTCGGGCTTTTTTCTGGTGGTACACCGATCTTCAGTGCCAATGGTATATTGGTCTTCGGTGCCGATGGTACATCGAGCTTGCAGTGCCAAGCTGGCCTCGGGCTTTTTGCTGGTGGTACACCGCTCTTCAGTGCTAATGGTACATTGATCTTCGGTACCGATGGTACATCGGGCTTGCAGTGCCGTGCTGGCCTCGGGCTTTTTGCCTGTGGTACACCGGTCTTCAGTGCCAATGGTACATTGGTCTTCGATGCCGATGGTACATTGGGCTTGCAGTGCCGAGCTGGCCTCGGAATTTTTGCCAGTGGTACACCGATCTTAAGTGCCAATGGTACATTGGTCTTTGGTGTCAATGGTACATCGGGCTTGCAGTGCCGAGCTGGCTTCGGGCCTTTTGCCGGTGGTACACCGGTCTTTAGTGCCAATGGTACATTGGTCTTCGGTGCCGATGGTACATCGGGCTTGCAGTGCCGAGCTAGCCTTGGGCTTTTTACTGGAAAACTAAGACGTTTGAACTCATATTTATTATTATCAAGTGCGGGGCTAGAGTCCAAAAACATGTAAGTGTTGGATTTAATGCAAAGGGAGAGAGTACACTATTGATAATACCCACGGAGGTTGTCAGCGTTCCACGTCCACAGGAGCGGATTTTCATCAAGCTCTTCAACTTTGTATGCTCTATGGTGGAGTGCCTTAGTGACTCGATAGGGTCCTTCCCAGTTCGGCGCTAACTTGCCTCCCTCCATCGGTTTTGAGACTTCGGCTCGCCGAAGGACTAGGTCTCCCAGCAAAAAGGTCTTGGGACGGACTCGAGCGTTGTAATACCTGGCCATTCGCTGTCGATAGGCTGCCATTCAGAGTCGCGCTCGGTCCCGTACCTCCTCCACTAGGTCGAGGTTGGCCCGCAACTGATTCGGGTTGTCTTCCTCGCTGTATGCCTCCACCTTGGGGCTCGGGGCGCCGATCACCATAGGAATGATGGCCTCAGATCCGAAGACGAGGCTGAAGGGAGTCTCTCTAGTGGGAGCTTATGGCGTTGTGTGGTAGGCCCATAGGATGTTGTGGAGCTTCTCCACCCACCATCCTTTACAGTCATCTAGTTGGGCTCTCAGTCCTTAGAGAATAATGCGGTTGGTCACCTCGGCCGCTCCGTTGGTCTGAGGATGCCCAACGGAGGTGAACCGTTAATGGTGTGGGGAACGCGGAATACCCCCAAGATCACGTCTATAGCGTATATAAGTAATACAAAAAAAACTTTTACCGTTCTAATCTATGAGTATAAGATCATACCTTCAGATTTGAACTTTGGAACACTTTGATTCGATTGCTCGACCTCAACCTTTTAGCCTTCCGCCGTATTCCCGAAAATACCTTCTTTCTCTCACAAGATGGTGGGATCTCTTGGCCGTCCTAGGGTTTCTTGTTTTTCTTTCTCCAAAAAAAACGTTAACCCTAGCAACCAACTGAGAGGGTATTTATAGGGCTACAACAGGGACCAATAGGCAAATATGAAAAGGACTTCCCACGTAATTAAATCTCCCAATCCTACCCGGGTTAGGATTCAATTACGTAAATTACAATTCATTCCACTAAAGAATTATAATTGTACTCCTAATCATATTCGAATTTATATTTTCGAGCCTTTAATATTAAATACTTATTATCTCCCCACGTTAAGATTACAGATATCCACCAATTAAATTTAATTACTGACAATATAATTTAATTGGCTTTTATTATCCTTGAGACCTTATCCACTTGCAAGATTTGATACAATCAAAACTTATAAGCTTCCTCAAGGGGATATCATCAATCCAATTTATCAGGACGTGGTTTCCTTCAACTATTAATATTCACCATATATATAATGTTATTGCCCAACCCACTGAGTTTATTGACTCATATAGAATCTCACTCTATGTGTAATCAAAGCAATAATCACTACATACACGTGTCTAGAAATAGAATTCGGATTAAGAGCATAAGTAATCATAATATTCATGAGTTTTAAATTATTTTATAAAGTCAGTATAAAATAATTAACTCAACTGGGTCCTGTTCAATACACACAAAGTGTACTAGCACAAATAGTTAGAATAAACCATTCCCCGTAGTCAAGACAGACCTACTAAAAATTTGTGCTACAGTTCTACTGATGGTGTGTCCAATTCCATCTAAAACTGTGAACAATAAACTTGTATTCCAAAAGAACCGATGATCTAGTCTTCTGTGTGTAAGCCGTACTCTACACACTAGATCAAATACTCTTTGTAAATACTAGACACATGCACATATATAGTAAATGGCACACATTGCTCAAAATGAATTCTCATTAAAATATAAAGACATAACATAAAGCATATCTTTTAGTCTATATCTCTATTAGATGGATGCCGAGCTCGACGCAGAATCCTTGGAAGGGTGCGTTATCAAACTACCGGCCATTGTTGGTGACCAGGGTATGCGGTAGCCCAAACCGGTATATTATAGACTTCCAGAAGAAAGACCTCACCTTGCTCTCGGTGATCTTGGCAAGCGCCTCGGCCTTAATCCATTTGGTGAAGTAGTCGATGGCCACTAACAGAACTTGTGCTGACCGAAGGCTGGAGGGAATGGCCCCAAGATGTTCATACCCCATTGGGCAAAGGGCCATGGCGCCGCCAGGGGGTTCAGCTGAGATGTCGGCTACCACTGGATGTTGGCATGGTGCTGGCAGCTATCGCACTTCTTGTCAAGCTCGGCGGCGTCCTCCCTCATGGTCAGCCAATAGTACCCCTACCGTAGGGCTTTGTACGCTAGGGCTCTGCCCCACAAATGACTCCCGCAGATGCCCTCATGGATTTCTCATAGGATGTAGTCAGCTTCCATGGGACTGATGCACTTGAGGACCGGGTATGAGAATGATCTTCGGTAGAGCTTCCCGTCCATTATTAAGAACTTCGGGGCCCACCGCCTGAGCAGTCTGGCCTTAGCTAGGCCTTCAGGGAGGGCGCCATCAGTCAAGTATCGAATGTAGGCGTCCATCTAAGAGGGCTCTTGCTCGATCGGTAGTGCTTCCTCTGCTGCTTCAATGCTTGGGACTTGCAGATGCTCTACGTACGTCATTCCCAAGGTTCCATCGGCCGAAGTGGCCAAGCGGGACAGTGCGTCAGCCCTGGCATTCTTCGTCCAGGGAATGTAGCTGATGCGGAAGTAGGAAAACCGAGAGGCTTGGGATTGCACCTTGCTCAGGTAACGGGACATGGTTGGGTCTCTGGCCTCATACTCCCCAGCGACCTACCCAGAGACAAGCTGGGAGTCCATGAAGGCCATCAGACACTCCGTACTGAGCTCCTTGGCTAGCTTCATCCCTGCCAGCAATGCTTCATACTCCGCTTGATTGTTGGTGGCCGGAAAAAGAAACTGGAGGGTATACTCCACCACCTCCCCTCGGGGCTCGCGAGAATAAGTCTAGCTTCACTCCCTTGAGAATTCGCCACTTCGTCCACGTGAAGGATCCAGTCTTCTCTCCCCGCTCCCTTGGCCGCGGGGACTCTAGGTGCGCCTCCGGGTGCAATTCGTCCGGATGCTCCTCAGTCCAAGTGCATTCAACCAAAAATTGGCTAACACCTGGGACTTCATCGCAGACCTTGGCCGAATGGATAAGTCAAACTCCCCCAACTTGATAGCCCACTTGGCCAACCGCCCGGAGGTATTAAGATGGGACAAGATAGTCCGGAGAGGTTGGTCCGTGAGCACCGCGATTGGATGAGCTTGGAAGTAGGGTTGGAAGCGCTGAGCGGCGACCACCAGGGCGAAGATGATCTTCTCGGTCCTAGAGTATCTTGTCTCAGCGTCATGAAGCACTTTGCTGGTGTAGTAGACCAGCTTCTGCGCCCCATCGGCATCCGTGCGAACAAGCACAGAGCTGACGGCCTCAGGGAAAGCCGCAAGATACAGAAAGAGCTCTTCCCCGCCCCTCGGCTTGGACAGTAGCAGAGGAGTTGATAAAAACTTCTTTAGCTCCTTGAAGGCTTCCTGACATTCCTTCATCCATTCGAAGCTGTTGACCTTGCACAACACCTTAAAGAAAGGCAGACACCTTTCCGCTGACCTCGATAGGAAGCGGCTGAAGGCTACCACCCTCCTGGTCAGACGTTGCACCTCCCTTTTGTTAGCCGAGGGCCTCATATCCAGGATTGCTCAGATCTTATCAGGGTTGGCTTCAATTCCTTGCTGCATCACCATGAATCCCAGAAACTTACCTGTCGCAACCCCGAAGGCGCACTTGCGGGGGTTCAGCCTCATCTGGTACCGGCGGAGATTGCCGAAGGTCTCCGCAAGGTTGGCAACATGGTCAGAGGCATGGATGCTCTTGGTCGGCATGTCGTCTACGTACACCTCCATATTGCGTCCGATCTGGTTCTCAAAGACCTTGTTCATCAACCTCTGATAGATGGCCCCTCGCATTCTTCAACCCGAACGTCATCACCTTGTAGTAGTAAATCCCCTTCTCGGTGACAAAGGAGGTCACCTCCTTATTGGTCGGGTCCATCTTGATTTGGTTGTAGCCCGAGAAGGCATCCATGAAGCTGAGGGTTTCATGGCCAGACATGGCGTCCACCAACTGGTCGATCCGAGGCAGTGGGAAGCTGTCCTTGGGGCACGCCTTATTGAGGTCGGTGAAGTCCACGCACATTCTCCAACTCCCACTGGCCTTGCGGACCATCACGACATTTGCTAGCTAGTCGGGATAGTGCACTTCACGAATGTGACCGGCTGCCATCAACTTACGCACCTCCTCATCTATGGCCTTCTATCTGTGTAGAGCAAAGCTCCTCTTCTTCTGCCGAACGGGTCGGCACTCCGGCCTGATGTTGAGCTGATGGGTAATCACCTCCTTTGGGATGCCTGGCATGTCGGACGCCGACCAGGAAAATATATCAGCATTGGCTCGCAGGAAAGCAAGGAGCTAACTGTGGGCCTCTTTGGAAGCAGGGCCCCAATTTGAATGGTCTGCGCCGGGTCCTCCCACAGGGGGAAGGCTAGCAGATGCTCGGCTAGTTCCCCCTTCCTCCCGAGTCTCGGGGGTCCAGCGCTTCTGGTGCAGGTGCAGATATCACCCCTTGAGGACTGGGGGCCAAATGGCAGCAAAGTGGTGGTGGGTTCTGCTCCCCCGCATCTCTCCGACCCCTTCGCTGGTAGAAAGCCTCACCAAGAGCCTTTTGGTAGAGATAACAGCGTCCAAGAGGTTAAGTCCGGCCTTCCGAGTATGGCGTTGTAGGCAAGGGGCACCCGGACCACCAGGAAGCTCATGAAAATAATGTTTTGATGCGGGGCTGTGCCAGCCATGATGGGGAGAGTGATCTCTCCCTCGACCTTCACGGAGTCCCCGATGAACCCCATTAGGGGCGTGGTGATAGGTCGAAGCAGGTCGGGAGACAGGTTCATGTGAACAAAAGCATCGTAACTCAAAACGTCCATCGAGCTTCCACTATCAACCAAATTCTTTTTACAGGATGCTTAGCGATCGTCATGGACACGACGACGCTATCATCATTTTTATTGACCACCCCCTCTAGGTCCTTTTAGAAAAAGGGATTACAGAATCTAACTCTCCTCCCCCTCGGCCTCTTGGGCGGGCCGCCCACCCCCCAGGAAATCATAGCCATCATCTTCTCGGTCGGAGCATTGTCGATCATCGGTGGCGGAGGTGCTGACGGGCCAGGAGCATCCGAGTTGTTCCTCTGAACGAACTTTCCCAGGTGGCCACGCTGGATAAGGTCCTCTATCACCTTCTTCAGTTGGCGACAGTTGTCGGTGTCGTGGCCGTGGTCCCGTGGTAGCGGCAGTATAGGTTCTTGTTGTGGGGGGTCTTCGGGTTCATCGGAGGAGGGCGCGGTAGGTACGACTCGCCCTCGATCTCTAGCAAGATATGGGAGATGGGAGCAAGCAGGGGGGTGAACGGGCCATCCCTCGGCGCGGGAGCCCGAGGACGGTTGTCTGGTCGGTGAGGAGGCTCGGGCCTCTTGGGATGAACTTCAGCAGGCTTTGGATGGGCCGGCTTCTTGGTGGTGCTTTCGTTAGCCTCGTCGAGAGGAATCAGCTTCGTTGGCGTGGATGTACTTCTGGGCCTGGCTCAAGAGCTCGGCGTAGCAGCCAAGCGCTTCTTGTCAAGGGAATATGCAAAGCGGGAGGAACGAAGCCCCCGCTTCAAGGCCAAGGTGGCCACGGAGTCCTCGAGGTTGTAAACCTCCAGGGCCGCTTCTTTGAACCGAGTGACGTAGTCCCGCAGGGACTCGCCACTCTTCTACTGGACGGAGAAAAGACTGTCTGCCACCCTTGAATCTTTTGGTAGGCGTCAAATGGGCTAGGAAGGTCCTCTCCAACTGGCGGAAGGAGTTGATACTCCGCGGTGGCAGGCGGGAGTACCAGGCTCGAGCTGCCTTCTTCAAGGTGGCGGGAAGGCGATGCAGAGAAGCGAGTCAGTTGCCCCCTGGACCTGCATGAGAACCTTGTAGCTTTCCAAATGGTCCAGGGGTCCGTGGTCCCGTCATACGGGTCCAGCTAAGGAAGATGGAACCGGGTTGGTATTGGTTCCTCCATGATTCGGTGGGATAGCGGGGCGGCTGTCATATCCACCTCTGGTGGGTTGGTGATTCGGCTGAGCTCCTCCACCCGTTGGTTGTACTCGTCGAGCCGGTGCTCAGCCCAGCGAGCTATTTGGCCGTCGAAGGACCCCTCCCTCGAAGATCCTGAGGAGGGGGAAGAATGGCGGCGATGCTGACGGGGGCGCTCCGCCTCCTTCCCGTGCCGTCGCCTGGGAAAAGCACTGGCGTGGCGAGAGGGCGATCGGGGCCTCTTGGAGGCCTCTCGATGGTGAGGCCTGGGCGAAGCACGGCGGTGGTGAGCTTCTCGAACGGGAGGCCTCCCCCAAGAAGAGTGTTGGCTGGGTTGGACCACTCCTGGAACTGACGGGAGTGGCCCCAGCTGCTGCGCGGCCACCTGATGGTGCTGTAGGCCTTGGACCACCGCCACCAAAGACTGAACTTGCGTGGCGAGGGCAGCAAGCCGGTCTTCTTGAAGCTGCTGCGGTGGCGTGCAGAGACGTCGGCTAGGGGAGCTGAGGGGCCAACCACCAGTGGATCAGCCCGTTGACGCTGCCCCCAGCATGACTGGTGGAGACCTCTTGCGCACGGGTCATCACCATTGCTTGAGAGCTCGGGGAAAGAGAAGTTGTCGCTGACAGGTTCGAAGCTTTTCTCTTCTCCCCCTTCCTGGCGCGCCAATCTGTTGACGCCAAGTCACCTCCTCCAACGTTGGGGAACGAAGATCTTCCTCCGCGGTGAGCTCCTGCAAGGAAGTCCCCGAGGACCGGTTGCACCGCTGGGAACCCTCCGACGCTCAAGTCAGTGACTCAAGAACAGACGAGAGATAGCTAGCAGAAGAAAGCTAGAGAACTTGAGTTCAGGATCCTTCCCTCGTCGTGAGTGTGGGCCTTTATACCTGTTCGAAGGTTTCTCTCTTTCCTGTTTCCAGAAGGTCACTGATTTCGAGGTACCGTTGTTCGGTAATGGACGAAAGGCAAGGCTAACAGTGACGGGCCGTAATCGTCACTGGGCGTGTCAAGGTGTCCGGCCTCGCCTGCCACCTGCCAGGTGCGGCGCTACGGGTGTCAGGCAGCTCTGGTTGTGTCAGGTGCGCACCGTTACGAGGTATGGCCACGTGCTGTTGCAGGCGAGTGGTGGACCATGCACCATTATGGGGTATGGCCATGCATTGCTGTAGGTGAGTGGTGGACCATGCTCGTAACGGGGTATGGCCACACACTGTTACAGCGAGTGGTGGACCACGTGGGTATGTCAAGTGGCTCGAGGCTATAAGTTGCTGGTCCCAAGGGCCGAATCATGACGAGAGCCCAAGGCCGAGGCCAAGACTGAAGCTCGAGGCCGAGGAACCTTGAAGTCAAGACGGGCTTCGTTAGTCTCATCTATCGTTAATCTAACGGTACTGATTCAACCATCACTTTCCATCAGAAATATCGATTCAAATCATTACCTAAATTGAGTTCTTGCGCATTCATTACCATCTTCCTCTAACCAAGACCCGTAATTTGTCTGCCAGAAATCTCTGCGCGAAAACTTCCGCGAGAAATCTGTATTACACTTAACAAGTAATATATGCTAATTAAATAATTATATTAAATATATATTAATTATTAGGCATGATAGTTGTGCATTTATTATTTATTAAAAAAATTGATAGCGAACGCAAGTTTTGCCTATTTTTGAAATATGCACATCATTTACGTACCTTTCGTTATTATTCGGAGGATTAAAAACCTCTTGAATCACCGGCTTTTATCAAAAAAAAAAAAAAAAAAAAAAACCTCTTGAGCTTGCTTCTGAGTTTAATCAACCTACAGTCCATAAATATGCAATTGCCGTGACCCGTCCTCTTTCCCGAATCCGCGAGCCGGCCGACGAAGGACCACACAAACTCCTCCGCCGCTCGCAGGTCCGTCTCCTTCCTCTTCCCCCTCCCTCCTCTCTCCCTCGTTAACCGCCGCGAAACCCTAATTTCCCTAATTTCGATTCCGTCGATCTCAATCTCTTCCTCTACACGTAGGGTTTCCCCTCGATTCGTGCAGAGGGCGAAAGGAGCGACTCCTTTCGATCGATTTGTTCTGTTATTAGAGTTTTGATAGGAAGGTCCGATCCATGGCAGATCGGGGCACTGCGGTCGCGAAACCTATATGGATAAAGCAGGCGGAGGAGGCCAGGCTTAAGAGCGAGGCCGACAAGGCCGCCGCCGCGAAGGCCGCCTTCGAGGCCACCTTCAAGGACGTGGAGAAGCCCAAGGAAGGATGACTCCTCCGACAGCGATGGGGACGAGAGTGAGGACCTCGCCAGCAAGCCCCTCGGCCCGTCGACCCCTCCAAGTGCTCCGCCTGGCGCCGGGATGCCGGAGGCACGGCCTGCGCCCCGTCCACCTTCACCGTGGTCACCAAGGACTCGGACGGCCGGAGGATCCTTACGGGGGGCGCCCAGCTCAAGGTGAAGATCTCCCCTGGCGTCGGTGTCGGCGGTTCCGATTCGGAGGGTATCGTTAAGGATCAGGGGACGGGACGTACACCGTTACCTACGTCGTGCCGAAGCGCGGGAACTACATGGTCCATGTGGAGTGCAACGGGAAACTGATCATGGGGAGCCCTTTCCCGGTGTTCTTCAGTGCTGGCACGACCATAGGGACCACGAGCTTGCCCGCCTCGGTGAGCCCGTTCTCCAATATGGTCAACCAGACAATGCCCAACATGCCCAATGTCTCCGGCGAGGTGTCTCCGGCGGAGCGATGTTGCAGGGAATTGGTGCATCGCTTGGGGAGATCTGTCCAGAGTACTTGAGTGGGCGGTGCAGCAAGACTGATTGCAAGTTCAATCATCCACCTCAAAATTTGTTAAGTCAGGTGCCGATGGCACCTTCAGCAGCTGCAATGGCTGCCGCTCAGGCAATTGTTGCTGCAAAGGCCCTTCAGGCACATGCTTCCCAATTGCAAGCCCAGTCATTTGGAGATGCATCTGGTTTGCCATCCATCCCATCATCCCTTGTTCTTTGTTCTAGAAAATTTTATCATAAATTTGTTTATCTGGTCATCGAATTACTGATATTTTCTTCCAATTCATAATAAAAGAGAGTGATTTTATCTGCACTATATTTATTTTCTTGATCCTTGTGTAGATATTTGAAGAACACAAGTGCCATACTTGTATATAGCCAATGAACTTATCTCAAATTGGGAACCTAGAAATCCTATTGCACGACATAGCCTTCGATTCCTGAGAAAATCCTTTTATCGTAACGAAGAAATGCATACCATGTTTATGACACCCCCAGATTGCTAAATTAGTATAAGTATTGAACTGTAAGAGATTAGGTAAACTAAGTGGTCTATGAGAAAACCTTATTTATGTCCTTTTTTTTTTTTTTAACGGCAAACATATATGTTTTGCTCTTATTTACTTCTTTAGTTTCCTTTGAAAACCTTTTTTTGTAATTCCCATGAATAGTATATATTTCATACTTTAATGATAAGATGATAAGATACATGCTCACTACTTTAAACAGAGTTCTCTAATCCAGTTATGGACACCCAAGTCTCATATGGGGCTCTGATAGGAAAAGGAAACGACAAAAGAAACCATAAAAAATGCAGTGCTTAAGCAGACAGCCAAGGCAACTCAGCCAAATTAAGCACCTAGTTATAGGCGCCTAGATAGTCAGTTTTAACAGCTCTGAGAAGCATTTCTCAAATAAAGTTGCAATATATTTATTTTAAAGAAAGTACTTCTTGCTTTAAAAGTCACAAAAATACTCTTTTAGTCTTTTAAAAATTATTAAGGGCATGTTTGGTGTTGCTCGTGCTCTTTAAAAAGTAAAGGAGAAGCTAGAAGCTAGGTTTTCTAGCTTCTCCTAATAGGGCCTTTTTGATTCTTTCTTTGATTATGAGCAAAAAACCTACAGCATATTTATAAACTCCTAAGTAGCAGTGAACTTCCCAACTTGAACAAAGTAAAGCAAACAAGAAGAAAAGTTATTAGTCTATGGTAATTCCTCCAAATATTTAATTGTGTCTGGATGTTGTTTATGGATTTCATATTAAACTGGAGAGCATCGCTTTGAAAGGGGTCCAACTTGCAGTGGAAGAATCTTGGAACACCCAAAGCAAATACATAATGAGCTGTAAAAGGTTCGACCATCTGCAAAATCAGTTGACAAAAAATTACAAATGATTAGATAAAAAAAGGTATACATATGAAGAAGAGGCCCAGTGAAACCTCTCGCACCTTTGCATTTTGCATTAGTTGGAGATGAGGAAGCACTGATGCAGATTCCAGATACACACGAAAGCCCACAAAATTCTATTGAATTGAAATGGACGGGCCACAGGATGGATAAATATTGCTAGCACAGCAGAAGGAACCACCTGTAGAAATACATTACTCATTTAGAAGCGAAAAAGATGATACTTAGACTGAACTGGCATTCTTATTTCCAAAGCACTAAAGAAGTGTCTCACTGTAAACTTCTAATGAAAAACCTGAGCAAATTTAATAATTTGCAAGTGTAGACTTTATAACATGATGTTTCATTGAGATCAAAAGGACCACCAGAGATAGAGAAATCACTGTTAACCAAGATCACTGTATATAACCATTGAATCACAATAAAGATATTAAACAGCAGTGCTGCAGAAATATCTAAAATGATGCAACTTTCCATCATTGTTAAAGAATATGTGCACCAGAGGTGCAATGCATCAAATAACACATGATAACATTAATTTATACTGCATATGCAAATGATAATAATGCATTTTCTATGACAATATTTTTTTAAAAGTAAACTTATAATATATGAATATATTTTCACACACCATGCACAACAATGATTACATATAGAAGGCACCAACTTATAGAAGTAAGAGCAGCAATTAATAGCCAAGCTACAGTTGCAAATTTTAGATCTGAAATATGGTGTCCCTTATTAACTGTGTCAAGTTTGGATCCGAAATCCACTACCAAATTTAGGCAGATCTAAATCCGAAAACACAAAAGGCCCTTGTGATAAGACACTGATGGTAATTAGAATTGCAACAACTAATCCTCAGTTCAAGTTGCAGTCATTTGAATTAATTTATTTTCATGCCATAGTAAATATCTATTCTTTGGGCACTCTCTCATCTGGGTATTTTCAAGGAGGCCCTTATAAATGTTTACACGTTGACATTGCCCTACTTACCTGTTCAAATATGAGAACACTTAAATTAACCCATCCATCCAATGGACAATTTTAAATTGTTAAAAAGGCATCCCACCTCATTGCCCTAAAGTATAACTCAATGGTGTACTGAAGCTGAGAGGTTATAGAGCATGTTAAAATATACTCTTATTACTTTGACTAGCTCAAGTTTATTTGTCTAATAAGCTTCAAAACGAAGCAACAGGTTGTCTAATATTTTTGGAAATCATATCTCACTCTGGTTTTTCCAACGAATGTTGTCCAAATTTGTGTGTGGATATATAATCATCTGACTTGAATCTGACCCATTGCATCCTCCATTTAAGTGTTAGGTATTAATGTTGAAATAAATGCTTGAGAACACTATATATGAGAGGAAATTGGTTACAATGTAGTTCAGTAAAAGAAGAACAAACAAAATTAAGATCTGAAAAGTTAAAGCAGATATGGATTAAACAAATAAAGTGACCAAATCCTATAATGGAAAACATAAGTATTGATGGCAATGTAGTTTATTACCATGTAGTATCTTGGCATGCTGTCTAATTCTTTGATATAGCTTGACTTCAGTCTGAATCGTATCATGTATATAACCCAAAGAGTTGTAACAAGTGTTGCAAGATCAAGAACTGTATGAATGTCCTTTTCAAGGATGAAACTGCAATACAGCCGTACAGCTAGGAATGTTGCAGTTAACTCTTGCGATTTCAATGAAAGACCTGAAGACAAGAAAAAAGTGACATAGCACCAAAAATTTGAAAAATAAATACAATAGTATCATAAGAAGACCGTAAAAAATTAAATAAAAGACTACTTTCATTCTTTCAACCAAGTTTTTAAGGACCGGCAAGATGGTATCATAAGAAGACTATAAATTTTCTGTAATGCATTTAGACACTAATGAAAAGAAATTTTCTCAAAGTGTAGTGTACTTAGCTCTTGTAGCACCTATGTTTTCTCTTTTGTGGATTTGAGCATTTCTGCCCGCTGGTGGTCTGCCCCGCAGGGAATCATGTTAGTTGGATTGGAAGTGTCATTGCCCTTACTTGGGCCTTCCCTCGCATTGGAGGCCAGGACGAGATGCCTGTGGCCGGAAGAAGCTAGAAACCGGGACAAAGCTGGAGTCCGTTGAGGAAAGCCTCGACAGTTGGCGATCGTTGAAGATGAATGGCTGGGAGAGTCCATCGAGGATGTTGCTGAGAGTTGATATCAGCGGAGTAAAAAGGTCGACGGAATTGCTAAGAGGGCCCTTTGCCTAGCTCTTTCCTTGAAGAGATTGATTGCCCTCGGTGCTGAAGCTTGAAAGCAGCTAGAACGAAATCCGTAAAAGGTCTGGGCTCAGTTTGGCTTTTGGGTGTAACAAAGAGAAGGAGAGAGAGGAAAGTTGGAGTCAACAGTCAAAGCCTTTTGCCCTCATCTTCCTCTTTGCGTTAATTGCAATAATACCTCTCAGCTTACTACCGTAAGAGATTAAAATGCCCATAAATACTTGAGGAGTTAGGATTTGGGTGGCAAGGAGTGGCGCTCTTGTTGGCTAACAAGCCTTCGCCTTAAATGGCCGTTGAGCTTGAGTTTGAGGTTGCTCTTGCTCCTGAGCTTGTTGCCATGCGGCTATGGAATATCACTCCCATAGCCTTTGAACAACTGCCGTTAATGCTTGAATCTTCAGGGTGAGGGTGGCCCGGTGATTTGCTTGAATGGCGTAAACTAGTGGTGATGGTGGAACAGAGAACTAGCATCTTGTTGCTCAGTTTGTTGAGGTTGCCCCCCAGCGTTACTGGTGAAAGCTTTCCGGATTCTTGTCATCACCCCCTCTTCACGATCCACCATTTTGATGAAAAAGGGATGAGGATCTGCAAACCAGCATCGCTGACCCTCCCCCTACCTGGCGTGCCAATCTGATGATGCTAGATCACCGGCCTCGAGCGTCCGGTTGCCTCCTCTAGCAAGCACGGGGTCCTTCGGCGAGCTTCTCGCGCTTGCGGGCCTGCAAACAAGTCCCGGGGGCCGGAAATTCTGGCAAGGATCCTCCGACGCTCAAGTCAGCGCTCTGGGCAACAGCCGTGAGCTTGGGGAAGCTCGAAAGAGAAAGAGAGAGGCTCCGAGAAGAGCTCTCTCTGTGAGCGTTTAGGAGCGTTATGAGTGTGTTACCTGGTCGGGGTCCCTCTTACCCTTTTTATAGATGCCTGGAGTCCATGGGCTTGGGGCGTAATCACTTGTTAGAACATTAATTGATGGCAGCACGGTGGAGCTTACCTCCATATGACGTGTCAAGCTGTAGGCCGTGTCCTATCAGAGTAGGTGGTCGTAGGGCATGGCCGATCGTTACGGCGCTTGCCAAACATGTCCCCTACGTCACCTTTTTGGTTGTCCTATGCAGACAGTGATGGGTGATAAAGTTAGTCGTGTGGGTCCCAAGGTACAGCCGTTGGGGGAGAATGATGATGTTGAGTTGAAGCCAACTGTCCCTCATAGAACATTGATTATAGAGTGCTTGTGTGGCACCATTCATGCTCTCTGATGAGTTTCAGAAAAGACCGATGGTGAACACTTGCATGATACTGTTCACGTACGAGGCTTTGTTCACTTGCATGGCACTGTTCACGGCCAGAGGGAGATTGACAGATGCAGATCCGAGGCAGAGTTGAGACCGAGAGGAGCAACGTGGCAGCCATAAATGCCTTTATATATGGAGAGAATAAGGCAATTAATGCCTTAGAGCAATTGTATGCACATTGGCTTTGGAGGTGTCGGCTTTTGAGGTATCGGCCTTAGAGGTAGGTATCGGCCTTGGAGGTTGGGTTCGGTGGTCGGAGGAGAGCAACGTGGCAGCCATAAATGCCTTTAATAAGGCAATAAATGCCTTAGAGCAATTGGGTGTACATGGCTTTATGAGGCCATAAATGCCCTGTGAGAGATATATCGTGGCCGAAAGGGGGCTCCGTCATTTTCCTTCCTTCGCGATTCTCTAATAGCGTTGGATCAGCCACATCAGATGCTCCCTCGCCCCTGAGATGAAATGGGCCCACCCAATAAGGCGAAAGGGGCGTCACCTCCCAAGTGGCTGATCCTCACCTGACTTTGGGTCTTTAACCTTTGACATGAAGTTTGGATGTGGGTCACCATCCACATGCCATTGAGGCAAAGAGCTAATGATGCTGCAATGATGCTCCTAAGATAGTGGGAGCCGTTGCCGCGGAGGCAGAGATAAGCCGCTGAGGCTGAAATAAAGTTGCAAAATAAAGTTGCAGAAGCATAAATAGAGCCGTGGGGCTGAAATAAAATTGCCTCGAGTGTCTGTGTGCTAGTCCGAAAGGTGACTCGAGCGGGTACGGACTGTTAGGGATTTGAACCGACTCGGGGCGTATGCTAGCCAGGTTGAGTGGTATCCGTTAGCCGCCATGCCGCTGAGCTCCTCCGAAACCGTCTCAAATGTTTGTGTTGGTCCGGGAGGTGACTCGAACGGGTACAGGCTGTTAGGGATTTGAACAAACTCGGGGCGTATGCTAGCCAGGCCGAGTGGTATCCGTTAGCTGCGATACCGTCGAGCTCCTCCGGAACCGCCTCGGGGGTTTCATGGCTGGCCCGAGGGGTGACTCGAGGTTGCTGGATCCATAGGTCTTGAACCGCCGCGGGGGTTTCGTGGCCGGCCCGGGGGTGACCTTCTGATCGCAGGACCGACGAGAGCCGTTTGAATGGTTTGTTATGTAAATTTTCTGTAATGCATTCAGATACTAGTGAAAAGAAACTTTCTCAAAGTGTAGTGTACTTAGCTCTTGTAGCACCCATGTTTTCCCTTTTGCGGATTTGAGCACTTCTGCTCGCTGGTGGTCTGCCCCCCAGGGAATCATGTTAGTTGGATTGGAAGTGTCGTTGCCCTTACTTGGGCCTTCCCTCGCATTGGAGGCCAGGACGAGATGCCTGTGGCCGGGAAGAAGCTAGAAACCGGGACAAAGCTGGAGTCCGTTGAAGAAAGCCTCGACAGTTGGCGGTCGTTGAAGATGAATGGCTTGGAGAGTCCATCGAGGATGTTGCTGAGAGTTGATATCAGCGGAGTAAAAAGGCCGACGGAATTGCTAAGAGGGCCCTTTGCCTAGCTCTTTCCTTAAAGAGATTGATTGCCCTCGGTGCTGAAGCTTGAAAGCAGCTAGAACGAAATCCGTAAAAGGTCCTGGGCTCAGTTTGGCTTTTGGGTGTAACAGAGAGAAGGAGAGAGAGGAAAGTTGGAGTCAACAGTCAAAGCCTTTTGCCCTCATCTTCCTCCTTGCGTTAATTGCAACAATACCTTTCGGCTTACTACCGTAAGAGATTAAAATGCCCATAAATACTTTGAGGAGTTAGGATTTGGGTGGCAAGGAGTGGCGCTCTTGCTGGCTAACGAGCCTGAGCCTTAAATGGCCATTGAGCTTGAGTTTGAGGTTGCTCTTGCTCCTGAGCTTGTTGCCACGTGGCCATGGAATATCGCTCCCATAGCCTTTGAACAATTGCCGTTAATGCTTGAATCTTCAGGGTGAGGGTGGCTTGGTGATTTGCTTGAATGGCGTGAACTGGTGGTGATGGTGGAACATAGAACTAGCATCTTGTTGCTCAGTTTGTTGAGGTTGCCCCCCAGCATTACTGGTGAAAGCTTCCCGGATTCTTGTCATACCCTCTTAACGATCCACCATTTTGATGAAAAAGCGATGAGGATTTGCAAACCAGCATCGCTGACCCTCCCCCTACCTAGCGCGCCAATATGATGACGCCAGATCACCGGCCTCGAGCGTCCGGTCGCCTCCTCCAGCGAGCCTGGGGTCCTCCGGCGAGCTCCTCGCGCCTGCGGGCCTGCAAACAAGTCCCGATGGCCAAAAATTCCGGCGGGGACCCTCCGACGCTCAAGTCAGCGCTCTAGGCAACAGCCGTGAGCTTGAGGAAGCTCGAAAGAGAAAGAGAGAGAGGGGCTCCGAGAAGAGCTCTCTCTATGAGTGTTTAGGGGCGTTATGAGTGTGTTACCTGGTCGGGGTCCCTCTTACCCTTTTTATAGATGCCTGGAGTCCGTGGTCTTGGGGCGTGATCACTTGTTAGAATATTAATTGATGGCAGCACAGTGGAGCTTACCTCCATATGACGTGTCAAGCTGCAGGCCGTGTTCTGTCAGAGTAGGTGGTCTCAGGGCATGGCCGATCGTTACTGTGCTTGCCAAACATGCCCCCTACGTCACCTTTTTGGTTGTCCTATGGAGACAGTGATGGGTGATAAAGTTAGTCGTGTGGGTTCCAAGGTACAGCCGTTGGGGGAGAATGATGATGTTGAGTTGAAGCCAATTGTCCATCGTAGAACATTGATTATAGAGTGCTTGTGTAGCACCATTCATGCTCTCTGATGAGTTTCAGAAAAGATAGATGGTGAACACTTGCATGACATTGTTCACGTACGAGGCTCTATTCACTTGCATGGCATTGTTCACGGTCGAAGGGAGCTTGGCAGCTGCAGGTCCGAGGCAAGCGAGAGTTGAGACCTAGAGAAGCAACGTGGCAGCTATAAATGCCTTTATAGGGAAGCAATTATATGCACGTTGGCATTAGAGGTTGGGTTCGATGGTCAGAGGAAAGCAACATGGCAGCCATAAATGCCTTTAATAAGGCAATAAATTCCTTAGAGCAATTGGGTGTACGTAGTTTTATGAGGCCATAAATGCCCTGGTGTGAGAGATATACCGTGGCCGAAGGGGGGCTCAACTCATTCGTGCAGAGAAAGAAAAAGAAGAAGAAAGAAAGGAAAGAAAGGAGAAAAAAATAAAGAATGATAAAAAGTAAAAGACGGACAACCATGGGTAAAATGCAGTACACGCCTTGTTCCATGGAGAAACGGGGATGCTCTGTTTCATAAGATTTAAAATCTTTTTTACAACTGACAATTTATAGATATAATACATGATGGAAAAACAGCAAGTCATCTTTCTTTGCTTGATCCTGGTTTAGTGATTTTCCATAAAGTCAAAAGAGATTGATCAATGACCCATATCAGCAGATCTTCTAGGTGAAAATCAGTAATATTTACCATAATGTATTTAGTATAAAATGCTATCTAAGGACAACATAATTGGTCAGTTGCTAGTATACTACTGGAGAAAAGTTGTCATTGTTGCCATCAAGTTGCGCTCCTTGAACGTCGGAAAACGGAGAGCCTTCTTCCCGATGGAGTTCCTGCAAGAAAGTTTCTGGGGCTGATTGCACCAATGGGGACCCTTCGACGCTCAAGTAAGCAACTCGAGAATAGTGAACAAAGAGCTAATGAAAAATAGCTAGAGAGTTTGAGTTTCGATGCTTTCCTTCGTTGTGAATGAAGGTTCTTATACCTATTCGAAGATCCCACTTTTTTTGCTTTTTGAAGATGGTTAATTTCAAGACGTTATTGTTTGGTAGTGGATAGGGGGCAGGGCTGACAAAGATGGGTCGCAACCGACACTCAGAGGTGTCCCATCCTGCCAGTCTCCTGCTAGAAGTAGTGCCACAGATGGTAGGTCTCCTGCCAGGCGCAGTGTCACAGAAAGCAGGTGGGCCTAGTCGCGTCAGGCATATGCCATTACGAATAGTGGTCACGCGCAGTTGCAGATGCTTAGTGGGGACCTAAAGTTCGAGGCCGAGGGAACCTGGGGTCCAAGGCCAAGGGGACCCAGGGTCCGAGGCCGATGGGGCTTGAATCCGAGGCTCAGGGACTTGGGATCCGAAGCCGAGGGGACCCAGGGTCCAAGGCTAAGGGGGTCTTGGAGGCCGAAGGGGTCTTGGAAGCCAAAGCCGAGGGGGCCTTGGAGTCCGAGGCTGGGCTTCCATCAGTTGCTTCTCCCATCAACTCTAATGCGGCTCGATCATCCACATCAGTCATGTACCAACATTTTTTTTGTTTCATAACAGCTCTTAGAATCTTCACCGTTTTGCCTTCATATGTTTGTGTACAGTTCTTGGAATCTAAACTACTCAAGATTATGCTATTCAAAAGAACATATGATGAACCTCTAGCAATCCTGTCAGTTTCCTAATTCCATGCATAATCATAACAATAACTTCCGCATGCATGCCCAATTCATCATCACTATCCAAGTGTTTTTCTATCAACAATGAAGTTCCTTGCAAAGCATGGCACTAAGTTGAGAAGGCTCCATGAAATAATTGAGAAAATGTTACAAGACCAGCTAATGACATGACATCAACCCGCTAGAAATGGTACCAAATTCTTAGTCAACACAAATCCAGGCAAGAGATGGTTCTGCAATAAAATCTCATATACAAAGACGACTAGAATTCAGAGGCAAAAGATTCATAATTTCTAGCTTTCTAATGAGGATTGCCTATCAAAAGTTCAAAACATTTCCCCTTCCTATATTTCTCAAGCTGTCCGCTGTCCAAGTCTCATCATCAATTAAAAGAACACCATATATAAATATAAAGGGAGTTTTTCCAGCCAAAATTCTTATTTTGGCTAGAAGCATGCTAGATGCCTAGACCTAGAAGGAACCTTGCTGCCTGAATGCATATCAAGATCAATATGCTTCTCGTTCATCACGTACAAGCATGCCAAACACAGCCTTCCTATTCTCACTAGCCAGTAGAGCATGCTGTATCCATGCTCCATTTGGAATGATCCGATCTTGTAATACAAAACATGGGCTACAAGCAGCTCCCTTGAAAAATAAACACCTATACTTATAATTTACAAGCTCTTTCTTTTCTCCAGAAGTTCAATACAGAACCAAATCAGCGTCTCTTTTGCTGAAAATATCATCTTCCTAATAGCAACATGAAATCATTAAAGAATCGAACATCAAGCAGGGATTTACAAGTAACATAAGCAATCGAACCCTCAATCTATATCCCAGACCTATTTAATTCAAGATCAATGGAACAACAACAGAATAAAGAGCAAAAAAATAAATAGATAGAGGAGACCAACGCCTTGAAAACACCAAACCAAGTATTAAATTCAACACAATCCTACCCAATTCCAATAAAACATTCCTTTTCACATAGATTAATAGCATGCGTATTAGAATTCACAAAGCAGATACCATATACGACTAACTTATATATATACCAGCTTAGTAAAAAACAATTTTTTTCGTGCAGAGAGAGAGAGAGAGACAATGAGAACATGTGGGGAAGCCGGGGAAGTGGGGGAGGAGGTGAAAACCAGAGCAGGTCTTTTTGGCGGTGAGCTTGTAGATAAGGACGACGATGCCGGCCGCATGGACGAACATGGCGGCAATGTAGAAGTGGTTGTGGTTCTGGACGAACGTTTTCAAGGCCACCAGGGCAAGAATCGCCGCCACCGCCCCGATAAACACCTTCACCCTCACCGACTGCCGCCGGATACATCCGAACAGAACATTCACCGGCCATCTCGTCCCCCTCCGCCTCCCCATCTCCCCGCCCAAAAGAGCTGACGGAAACGAAGAAGCCAAGATCAAACGAACTTTTTTTTTTTTTACTCCGAGGGCCAGAAGGCTCAACGGGTACAGAATCATACACCCCTGCCGGACGTATAGATGTAGTAACCTATCTTAATAATGGTCCTAATTTATTGACTAAACGTATCTCCCCATTAAAGTGATAACAGCCCCCTCCCTTAATTCCTAAGCGCTCGCTTGATGGGGAAATGGGTATAAATAGGAACCCATCCTAAGGTAGGTTTCAGAACAAGGGTTCTCTAAGGTTTCAGAATACGGTTCTCTCGAGAGAGATCCTAAAGTTTCTGAATACGGTTCTCTCGAGAGAGACCCTATAGTTTCAGAACAAGGTTCTCGAGAGAGCTCAAAGTGGAGGCATTGGAATTGAGTCCCTGATCAAGAGCAATCATGAAGGCATAGAGAGCTCGTTGATTAGAAGACCGATCCATATCCTAAGGTTCTCAAAGTGGAGGCATTGGAATTGAGTCCCTGATCAAGAGCAATCATGAAGGCATAGAGAGCTCGTTGATTAGAAGACCGATCCATCGAGAGGAAAAGGGAAGATCAAAGATCAATAGGGAAGATCAAAGATCAATCGAGATCGTTAAGAAAGGAAGATCTCCCGCAGTCCAAAGAAAACCAGGAAGATCGGATTCCTTACCACCATTAAATTATAATGGCTGGAGGTAATTATGTTTAAGCAATTAAGTCTAACATTTGGTATCAGAGCGAGGTTAAAACCTCTGCCTTATTTTGCGAAGATTTCTATCAAGTTTTTCTTTTCGAGCAATTAATGCCGCATGTTTTCCGTTTTCAATTTTTCGGATCTCAGGTTGGTTTCGATCAGTTCTGATCTTTGTTCACGGAATTGACAGAAACCATTAAACCTATTTAAGATTCCGATTTTGCGGAAACAAAACGTGGCTTTCTAGCATTAAAGGTTTCCCGGATTTCTTTTTATAGTATTAAAGAGATAGCATTAAAGAAAGAAAAAGAAAAGAAACGTAGCATTAAAGAAAAGAAAAACTAAAGGAGAGAAATGCAGCGGAAACGTGGCTTCAATAACCACATCGGTGAAATATTAAAAAAGGGAAAGAAAACTTTCGGTTTTCGTTTTTCTCGCTTATGGTCTTTCCGTTCTCTCACGGGATTTAAAATATGGATTGGTTGGATTTTAAATTCATTTATTATCTGTTTAATGTTTTATTAAATCATGTAACATGATTTATTTTTTATCATTTGTTTCTTGAGTTTAAATTTTTGTATTAAAATATGCCTCCTGAGTCTCTATGCCTACGGTGTTTTGCATAGACTGGCCCAAGGGAATAATGAGCTACGGCCGGACGTGTTTTAATTAACAAAAATTTTTCTTAAGATGATAATTTTAAAATTCATTAAATAGATATTGAAATGTTATCTTCTGTTTTGCATACTAGATTTATTTTATGCATGAATTTGGTGGTAGTGTAAAAATCACAGTGCAAATCCTTTCAAGGTCTGATTGGTCATTTGGTGTCTAGAAAGGTAAAGAGATTGTGGTTACTTAATTGGTTCCGTTGACTGACCTATGGAAAGCAACGGGGGGACCCCCACTTCTCTTTCACTGGCCTGGCCAATTTGATTAACTCGGATCTTGATTTGGAAATGTTACGTTGATTAAGATCACTACCTAATAATCATGCTAAATTGGTTAATCTATATGCATATAATGTCATGTGATCAATATGATGTTGATTAATTGAGGAGTAGCCACAGCATCTTTGATTAATCAAAATTATATATTAAGTTGCAGGTTAGATGACATTAATTGTGACTAATTATATTAATGTAATGAATCTTATCCCACAGGAATTTTTGTTGCACTAATATAATTAATTAGGATGCGATAACAAATTATTTTCTTAATTACCCACAGGAATTAAGAAAGGAATATAATTTGTTAGTCACATCATTAAGCTAATGAGTCTATTTGAGTATAATAACTTAGCCCACAGGTAGTTATTATATGTTATTGATTCATGTTATTGCATGTTTACATTGGTAAAACATGACATCAGTTATATGCCTCAAATTCAATTACATGAACATGATTTTATTTTTTATGCAGCTATTTTGCCTGTTAATATTTCTGATATGAAATGTGACATTCCCGATTTAATTGGTGATAATTATAAATTATGGAAGGAGAGAATTCTTCTTCAATTAGGGTGCATGGATATTGACTATGCTATCAGGAAGGATGAACCACATTTAGTTACATCTACTAGCACTCAGGCTGAGATTGCTATGTATGAACGATGGGAACGGTCCAATCGCCTCAGTATGATGTTCATACGTACTAAAATTTCTGCTAGTATACGTGGTTCAATTCCTGAGTGCAAAAATGTCAAGGAACTTCTGAAGGCTATTGATGCACAATTTGAGTCTTCAGATAAGGCAATGGCTAGCACCCTAATGACAAAATTATCATCAATGAAGCTCACTTCGGTTGGAGGTGTGCGTGAGCACATCATGAAGATGAGGGACATTGCGGCTCAGTTGAAATCCCTAGAGGTTGAGATGTCAGAATCCTTCTTGGTGCACTTTATTTTGAGCTCACTCCCACAGCAATATAGTCCCTTCAAAATATCTTACAATACACATAAGGACAAATGGTCAATTAATGAACTTCTGACCATGTGTGTTCAAGAGGAAGGGAGGCTGATTTTAGAAATGGGAGAAAGTGCACATTTAGTCACTCACAGAAAGACTAAAGCTCCCAAAGCCAAACGCAAAGGAAAGGGTAAAGTATCCATCCATACAGAAGACAAGAAGGAGTCCAAATGCTTCTTTTGCAAGAAGAAAAGAAGAAAGGACATATAAAGAAAGATTGTCTCAAATTCAAAGCTTGGCTTGACAAGAAAGGTACTCTAACCTCATTCGTATGTCATGAATCTAATTTGGTTATATGTCATAACACATGGTGGATTGATTCTGGTTCTACAATCCATGTTTCAAATACCTTGCAGGGTTTTCTAAATCAAAGGAAACCATTGGGAAATGAACAAAGCATCTATTCAGGAAACAAGATGGGTTCACATGTGGAAGCAATTGGAACGTGCAGACTTATTTTACATTCTGGTTTTATTTTGGATTTGGAAAAGACATTTTATATTCCAAGTTTCTTTAGAAATTTGATTTCAGTGTCAAGGCTTGTACCAGCAGGATATTCCTTTAATTTTAATAAAAGCTCTATTGATTTATTTTATAAATCTAAGCTTATTGGGAATGGTACATTGTCAGACAATCTTTTCCAAATCAATCTGAAAAATAATACCACCTATAATGTGATGCACGCCCAAACTGGTATGAAAAGATGTGTTATAAATGAGAATTCCTCTATTTTGTGGCATCGGAGATTAGGTCATATCTCCATTGAGAGAATTAAAAGATTAGTAAAAGATGGAGTACTTGATACTCTTGATTTTACTGATTTTGACACTTGTGTGGACTGCATAAAGGGAAAGCAAACCAACAAGTCCAAGAAAAATGCCAAGAGAAGTTCGGAAATACTGGAGATCATACATACGGATATCTGTAGCCCAGATATGGATTCGTATGGTCAGAGATACTTCATCTCATTTATTGATGACTATTCATGATATATGTATCTCTACCTACTTCATAATAAGAACGAAGCTTTAGATGCCTTTAAGGTATTTAAGGCAGAAGTAGAGAAGCAATGCGGCAAGCAAATTAAAATCGTGAGGTCAGATAGAGGTGGAGAATATTATGGTAGATACACTGAGAATGGACAAGCACCTGGTCCGTTTGCTCGGTTTTTTGAAGAAAATGGAATTGTTGCACAATACACCATGCCGGGGTCTCTGACCAAAACGGTGTAGCTGAAAGGAGAAACCGAACATTATTGGACATGGTAAGGAGCATGATTGTCAGCTCTAAGTTACCTAAATCCTTGTGGACTGAAGCTCTTAAAACTGCTGCGTATATATTGAATCGGGTTCCAACCAAGGCTGTTTCCAAAACGCCATTTGAGTTATTTAAAGGTTGGAAACCGAGTCTGCAACATATACGTGTTTGGGGATGCCCATCTGAAGTAAGAGTCTATAATCCACAAGAAAAGAAACTAGACCCAAGGACTATCAGTGGATACTTTATTGGATATGCTGAGAAGTCCAAGGGTTATAGATTTTATTGTCTATCTCACAGCACTAGGATTGTGGAATCAAGAAATGCAAAATTTCTTGAGAATGACTTGATCAGTGGGAGTGATCAATCTCAGTATTTGGCTTCTTCTGAGAAAGATCATTCAGTTATTCCAGCTTCCACTTCAAGTGAGGGATTGGTTGTTATTTATAGCACTCCTCAAACTCAATTAAGTGCCCAACAACCAGTCATTGAGATTTCACAAGCTGATGGTAATCTAGAAGATCGTGTTGTTCATCAACAATCAGTTGTGCAAGATACTCCTCAAGAGGTCATTGACACAACATTAAGAAGATCAACTAGAATAAAGAAATCAGCAATTCCTAGTGATTATGTTGTGTATCTACATGAATCTGACTATAACATTGGAGCCGAAAATGATCCTGAAACATTTTCACAAGCCATGAGTTCTAAGGAATTAAACTTGTGGTTCAATGCCATGAAAGAAGAGATGGAATCTATGGCATCTAATCGAGTCTGGGATCTTGTTGAGTTGCCTGATGGTGTAAAAGCCATTGGATGTAGATGGATCTTCAAAATAAAGAAAGACTCACAAGGTAACATTGAGAGATATAAAGCAAGACTCGTTGCCAAAGGATTCACTCAGAGGGAAGGAATCGACTACACGGAGACATTTTCTCCTGTATCCAAGAAAGACTCTCTCCGAATAATTATGGCATTGGTAGCTCATTTTGATTTTGAGTTACATCAAATGGATGTGAAGACCGCATTCCTTAATGGAGATCTAGAGGAAGAGGTTTACATGAAACAACCTGAAGGATTTTCCTCTAGTGATGGTGAGCATTTGGTTTGCAAACTTAAGAAATCTATATGGATTGAAACAAGCCTCACGTCAGTGGTATTTAAAATTTCATGATGTGATCTCTTCCTTTGGTTTTGAAGAGAACATCATGGATCAATGTATATACCAGAAGGTTAGTGGGAGCAAAATTTGTTTCTTGGTCCTATATGTGGATGACATTCTATTTGCAACCAATGATAAAGGGTTGCTACATGAGGTAAAACAATTTCTCTCTAAAAATTTTGATATGAAAGATATGAGTGAGGCATCTTATGTCATTGGCATTAAGATCCATAGAGAAAGATCTTGAGGCATTTTGGGATTGTCTCAAGAAACTTATATCAATAAAGTCTTGGAGAGATTTCGGATGAAAAATTGTTCACCAAGTGTTGCACCTATAGTGAAGGGTGACAAGTTCGCTTTGAACCAGTGCCCTAAAAAATGAACTTGAACGGGAACAGATGCACAACATTCCATATGCTTCAGCTGTTGGAAGCCTAATGTATGCTCAGGTTTGCACAAGACCTGACATAGTATTTGCAGTAGGAATGTTGGGAAGATATCAGAGTAATCCAGGTTTAGACCATTGGAGAGCTGCTAAAAAGGTCATGAGGTATCTTCAAGGGACCAAGGACTACATGCTCATGTATAAACAAACTGATCATTTGGAGATAGAGGGCTACTCAGATTCGGACTTTGCTGGCTGCGTTGATTCTCGGAAATCAACATCAGGATTTATATTTATGTTAGCTGGTGGAGCCATATCTTGGAGGAGTGCAAAGCAGACCTTGACTGCTACCTCTACTATGGAAGCGGAGTTCGTTGCTTGTTTTGAGGCTACATCGCAAGGTGTATGGTTGAAGAGTTTCATCTCAGGGCTTAGAATTGTTGACTCCATTACTAGGCCAATTAAAATGTACTGTGACAATTCAGCTGCTGTATTTTTGGCTAAAAACCATAAGAGTGGTAGTCGAAGTAAACATATCGACATTAAGTATTTAGCCATAAGAGAACGTGTTAAAGAGAACAAAGTGGTCATAGAACACGTTAGCACTGAATTGATGATAGCTGATCCTTTGACTAAAGGCATGCCAACTAAGAAGTTTAAGGATCATGTGATAAGAATGGGAGTTGGTTCCATGATATAATTGTATTGATAACAATTTGTACAAAGAAACTCTTATTCCAATCGTTTGTTTATTTCTCATTCAGGTGTACACGTTATATGACTTTTGAGAAATGACAAACTTTTCTTTTGGACTCTGAATAAACATATGGTTTATTCATTATGTTATGTTGTCACATTTGGAATGGTGATAAAGAAATTGAATGCATTGTAATACATAGAAGATAATACTCAATTATAGAGGACCTATCGCTATGATTCATGTATTTAGTTTCTTGTTCAGTGTTGATAAATATACGGACCAAGTGGGAGAATGTAGTAACCTATCTTAATAATGGTCCTAATTTATTGACTAAACGTATCTCCCCATTAAAGTGATAACAGCCCCCCTCCCTTAATTCCTAAGCGCTCGCTTGATGGGGCAAGCGTTGAAGGAAATGGGTATAAATAGGAACCCATCCTAAGGTTTCAGAACAAGGGTTCTCTAAGGTTTCAGAATACGGTTCTCTCGAGAGAGATCCTAAAGTTTCTGAATACGGTTCTCTCGAGAGAGATCCTATAGTTTCAGAACAAGGTTCTCGAGAGAGATCCTAAGGTTCTCAAGAGAGAAACCTAAAAGTGGAGGCATTGGAATTGAGTCCCTGATCAAGAGCAATCATGAAGGCATACACCATCTGAATGCGAGAGCTCGTTGATTAGAAGACCGATCCATCGAGAGGAAGAGGGAAGATCAAAGATCAATCGAGATCGTTAAGAAAGGAAGATCTCCCGTGCAGTCCAAAGAAACCAGGAAGATCGGATTCCTTACCCCTTACCACCATTAAATTATAATGGCTGGAGGTAATTATGTTTAAGCAATTAAGTCTAACATAGCCGGCCAAGATTCAGCGTTCGAAAGAAGATTTTGTTCCCAGTCCAAGCAAGACTAGATCCTCCTGTTGCAAGACCCAAATTTATTGTCAAGGCCTCGTATCCTCTCCTCGTATAAAAAGGTATTGTTAGTGGATCCAACAAAATTTTTGTGAAGCGTTGCAATTATATAATAACCATTATTCACTTCAAAACATACTACTTCAAATGTTTTAATATTAAAATAATGTTTTTTTTTTTAATCACTACTTATTTGATTAAAAAATACTTTTTCAATCCATACCTTTTTTAAATTAAAAATGGTGTAAACATTTGAATTCCGATAAAAACAATATTTTATCTTCAAATATATATAAGTGAAATAATGATAATTCTTTATATTCGAATGAATTTTTAAAATGCTAAAAAAGCGTATTATATATATATATATATATATATATATATATATATATATATATATATATAGTTAAGAGGACTATTATAGGATTTATAACGGTTGCTCACTATTATAGGATTAAGCTAATGAGTCATACAATAATTATGAAGAGAGTAATAGAAAATCAATTAAGAGATGAAACTTTAGTGTCAAATAATTAATTTGGATTTATGCTTGGAAGATCGACCATGAAAGCTATTTATTTATTAAGAGATTGATGGAGAGTTATAGAGAAAGAAAAAAAAACTTTTATATGGTCTTTATTGATTTAGAGAAAACATATGATAGAGTACCTAGAGAAATAATATGATGGGTTTTTGATAAGTCTATTTATATTCTAATTTAACCATTAAAATAAATATTAATTATTTTAAATTTATTAAGAATAATACTTTTTATGGATGTTTGTAGAAAATGAGTTTATAGATGAAAAGAGCTCGATTTTTGGAGTCCAACAATGGACACATTCAAATAAGGACTCTGTTTGCCTGAAAAGAAAGGAAGAGAAGATTTCACATAATTCTTAGTGCAAACTAAGGCAGGTGATGTGGAATGGATGACTGGGGAGTTTTCTCATGATATCTAAATGATCTTGAGCCTGATTGACTCCAACTTTGACTACGAGGATGCCCTAGATAAGCTCTGTAAAAGGAAGACCTTAAGCAGTAGTTCGGAAGGAGTTTTCTCAAAAGTTTTTTTATTTTTCTTTTATTTAGATCATTATATTTAGGCCTAGGAAAGAAAAATTATGGAGGGGATGCTAGTAGCAGCAATGCGCGATAGATTCCTTCAACTTGAGATGATGATGAAGCCTGTAACCAGGTTCTATCTTTCTTTTTGTTCTTAATTTCTATGCAATAAAAACATGTTCTTCTTTCATATAACTTTTGAGTTATTTTTTTAATCAAGGTTTTGATCTGGCATACATGGCCTGTACTCTCTATCGACATGCCATGATTTTAGGATACGGTACGTGCTTAGGAGAGAGATCGTAGTATGGTAGTTTAAACATCTAACATTGCAAAAATTAGATAGTTTATACTCTAAGTGGATGTGCTGTGATCTCTTGATACGGTACGTGCCTGACAAGAGATAAATTATTCTAACTTTGAATTTGCAAAAATTATTGCTAGTGCAACATAAAGAAAAGAAGATAAAACCTGTTTGCATGATGGATTCAGATTCTTGGGTTGCTTCTCCTATTGCCTTAATTTTGTTAATTAATTAGTTGTTATCTTTTAATTACCACTATTCTAAATATAATCCTTTAGCTATAGATAGTTTTAGACTTTTTCCTGAAATAATTTCCCATTGTCCAAGTA
The DNA here is from genome assembly GCA_900491605.1 of Calamus simplicifolius. Taxonomy (NCBI): domain Eukaryota; kingdom Viridiplantae; phylum Streptophyta; class Magnoliopsida; order Arecales; family Arecaceae; genus Calamus; species Calamus simplicifolius. The sequence continues at coordinate 1,616,094 of UESW01004175.1, read as the reverse complement.
CAATTTTCAATTTTACCATTTTCTTTATTTTTAATTTTTTTATTATTTTATTATTATTCGTGCTTCTATATAAAAAAAGAGTAAAAAAATTCTTTTTTCTTATTATTGCTTTCTTTAGTTTATTACTTTTTTTAGTTACCTTAATTGTTAGATTTTCATATTTTTTTAACATAAAAATTTACTTTTCTTTTGTCACAAATCTATTTGTAACCTAATCAACCTTTTCTTTTAATTAATTTACCTTAAAGAACCTAAAAGAAAACCCTTAAGACACTTTCCATCAAGCATAATTAATTTAAGGAAACAAATAATAAACTTTAAAAACTTCCTAACTTATTTAGACACCATGTTTGAATTGCATTACATTTCCATAAAATACTTTAAGGGCACAACTCCTAAATAACACAAGGTGGAGATTTTTTTACCCTTCCTTAGCCCATAAATCATCACCCTGCATACTGCATAACCCTAAGCCATTATTTTAAAATTAATTAGATGGTGGCCCCTAAGGACTTTCGAGCTCACTATAACAAGAAACCATGAGAGTTGGACTAGCTCAGTATTAACTGGTTCACTAGTGTCTAGGAAAGGGTTTCAAGGATGATGCAACCCTGAAGGAAAGTGGTTCTTTAATTGGTTCCGTTGTCTTGGCATGGCCAATTAATTTGGTGTCTAATGAAAGCAACGGGGGACCCCCACTAACCTTACCCTTACCTGGCCAGTTGCTAGTTGGTCTCTAACTTCGAAGATTCAAAGGCAATTTTGGTAGTTAGGAGCTTTTTAAATATAAGGTAAACCTAGGATAAGAGTCCAGTGCTTAGCAACTTATTTTTTTAACATAAACTTTAACCTAATTAAGACACTCTTCTTTATCATCTCTAAATTTAAGATTCTTAGATTCTCATCTTTAGACTTCTTCTCTCTCTTTCTTTCCTCTTGTTCTTTTCTCTCTCTACATAATATATATATATACTCAAAATTGCAACTTGGAAAAGGGGGTTTGGTTGATTAGTAAGGATATATCTAAACCCTACCCTTGACCAAGAAAATTAACTATGGAGGAATTAGGAGATCCCCTTAGCCTAAGAGAATACTGCTACCCAGTTGGATCTGCCCAACCATCATGCATTCGACTACCCCAAACAAATGCTCCCGGTTTTGAGATTAAGCCTCAGATTATCAACATGCTCCCTAAATTCACAGGAATTGAGGATGCTTACATTTTTATTAGAGAATTTGAGGAAGTATGTGATACTATGAGGATGCATGAACTTTCAGAAGATGCTGTGAAACTTAGGCTAATTAACTTTGCCCTTAAGAAAAATATCAAAAAGTGATTGTATAGTTTACCTACTGAGTCAATCTCAACCTGGAAGGGTTTTGTTAAAGCATTTTTGAGAAAATTCTTTCCACATCATAAAACAACCAAGTTGAGAAATGAAATTACCCAATTTCATCAATTAGGGGGAGAGTCTTTTTTGAAGTGTTTAGACCGATTTAAGAACCTATTAAGCCAATATCCACACCATGGGATAGAGACTTGGAAGGTTATACCAAATCTTCTATGAAAGTCTAAACCTAAACTCCAGAACCATGTTCGAATCGATGTATCAGGGCAACTTTATGCAGAAACCACCCAATGAAGCCTGGTAGTTTTTAGAGGATCTAGCAGAAAAGATCTTACAATGGGAGGAAACTAAGGAATATGAACCCACACCATCAAGAGGTGGCATGTACTAATTCTCTCTATCTATAGTTGAACAAGCTAAGATGATATCTCTGATTTGTAGGATAGAAGCCTTGGAACTCAAGGGACAGGCCCTGATAAATCATGTAAACCAAGTATCCATACATGTATCACTAGATGCAATGAGCCAGGACATATAGTAGAAGAGTGCCCCCACTTCATAACCTAAATCGAAAACAATTGTGCACAGGTAAATACAACCTATCAAAGAATAACCAACAGTCCCTATGCACCAACCTACAACCCTGAAAGAAGGAACCATCCAAACTTTGCCTGGTCACAAGGTCCCAATGCAGGTGGTCTCAACTTCAACCAGCCTAACATAAGGTCCAATACTATAGGAAACAATCTAGCAGTCAATAAGAATGAAAAGAGGTATAGTTCCCTAGATAAAGCCCTAGAAACCTTAGTTAAATCCCAAGCTGATACCTATGCCATGATAAATAGCACCAACGCCACCCTGAATAACTTTATGCAAACATAGGGCAATAGCTATCCACTAATACCAGGCCATAGCTCATTTGGAGATGCAGGTAGGTCAGTTAGCCACAACCATAAGTGAAAGAGAACAAGATAAGCTACCGAGTCAACTTAAAGCTAACCCTAGGAACCTAAATATCCAAGGATCAAAACAAGGAGCCCAGATTAACCAACTAAGTATTATTCATATATTAAGATCTGGGAAACAAATAGATAACTAGGTGGGTACATATGAAGAAGAAAAATTAGAAGTCTCACCACTTGAACAACTTATTGAGCTGGGTCAGTCCGAAACACCTGAGGTATCGAAGTCTGATATAATGCCTAACCCATCAGCTGAGCCCATGCTAGAAGAAGATAAACCAAAAATTAGGGTTGTAGCATCATTCCCAAATAGACTTAAGCCCAATCGAAATTCAGCCCAATTCGATAAGATTTTGAAGGTATTTAAGCAAGTTAAAGTGAACATTCCCTTACTAGACGTAATCCAACAGGTCCCAACCTATGCTAAATTTCTTAAGGATTTATGTAACGAAAAGAAGACCATCAATGTGCCCAAGGGAGCCTTTTTGGTAGCCAGTATGAGCTCTTACCTGTCAAACCACATGCTAGTAAATACAAAGATCCAGGATCACCCACTATTTATGCATTATGGGGAACACCCTTATAAACATGGCTCTATTAGACTTAGGAGCGAGTGTTAATATATTACCATACTCTGTATATGAGCAATTAGGGTTGGAAGAACTAAAGCCTATGGGAATGACCCTACAACTAGCAGATCGCTCTTTGAAAGTACCCAGAGGAATAGTAGAGGATGTGTTGATCAAAGTTAGTGGACGTTATCTATCCATGAACTTTATGATTTTAGAAACTAAGCCATAAAAAACCCAAAGAGCCATATTCCAGTGATTTTAGGTAGACCATTTTTGACCNTTAATTCTCCACTTTGAATTTGGTTGCCGAACTCCTAACTGCCTTTTGTGTGTTAATTTTTAATCCTAACTTAATTTTAGTATACATCCACATGAATTTAATCTAGGCTATACTAATGCTTCATAACGAAGAATCAACACGTTGTGGGCATTTATTTTGCCAATTTTACTTTAGCAATCCTCTTAGATATTTATCTTTGTTGATAGGAAAAAATCTACCAATTTAAATAATTTACACAATGCAGTGAGATTTCCATGACATTATCTAAAACATTGTTTAAGGAAGCAGTAGGGACTAGGGAGAAAAAGCTTGATCTGGTTGGTAAGGGTTGCCTTGATCTGTCATATTGTATGTGTACAGATATAATGTTTGGACCTGTGAAATTGTTGACATAGGTGCAATTTTGGCAATATGACAATGGTGCAGGGGTTGACTTAAGGTATTGCAAGTCTTACATGTGTCAAAGACAAAAATTTTTATACTATTAATGCTATAAAGAGAGATATCTATATAGGCAAATGCATGTTTATTTATGGTAGATAAATCTTTATGCTTGTAAATGCATGTCTATATGTGGTCTGTTGCCAAATTGATGAGTTATTCTAATTTAGAACTAAGTCTCCATGTCACAATCATGACCACCAGAAGAAGCATCATTTCAGAAGCACCAGAGAGATGGAGATTTATTTACTTGCACCACTTAGAACTCAATTATCTCTCTTACTATTATGTCTCAATGGTGGCATCATCATCCTTGTCCCCTAAAACAAAGATATTGTAATAGACTACTACTTGGGGATGGATTCAAAATGATATGGAATTCATTAGATGCCAATAATTTGAAAGACAATTTCATTATGTAATTAGAAGACACTAATGCTTGCACAAACATGAGAGTAAATATAATGAAGAATCTCTATCCACAACCTGTGGATCGGTTATATGAGTGTAGATATTTCTTGAACATCTATTCATATTCCAGGTTAGATGCTTGTATTTCTAATTGAAGCCAAAAACTTTTCTCATTGTAATACATTTATTATAACAATAAACATCTGCAGTCTTGTTCAGAGCTATGTTCTCTTCCCATGTATGCCATCCAACTTCTACTACTCTTCGTCTTCTTTCTCCTTAATCTTACGCACAACTTCTACTAGTCTTCCCCATGTAGTTGGGAAAAGGCTTAGATGAGTTGAGTTGAGTTTTCCATTTGCATCACCAAATGTTTGAATTCCATCATATTTTCTGCTTGAAAAATAGAATTCCATCGCCTAATTGTTGATTTCCTGAACCTTTAAGATTTAATACCTATTTTGAACGATGACATTGCCTTGTGTAATTATTGAAAAACACCACTGTTGCTGGTTCCAAGCTTGAAGGAGAATAGTAGAGGGTTGACATTATGTTGACAGCCAATCATAAACATATATCCAAAACGATGAAATGGATTCCATTTTGATCCTTGTGTTAAATACTAAGGCATCACCTGTTCTATGTGATGGGTTACAATCTGAACTAAATATGGTGAGAAGTGGGCAAGGGTTGACTAGGTTACTGCTTGTAAGCAACACACTATAACATAACTATAGTGACAAATGAATATGGGTTGGTTAAGTTGTTGCCCATAAGCAATGCACTACAATATAAATTAGTTGTGTAGCAAATGGACAAAAGTTATTTAGGATTAGAGAATCTTCTAGTAGTAACCTAGTAAAATGACAGCCAGATACAATGGTAAAAAGATAAGGGAAATTATATAGTTCAAAGGAGGTAACTATACAGAAGAGGAAAATTAGATTTGCTACTTGGAATGTTGGAACTTGAAATGGAAAAGGTAAGAACTAGTGGATATGATGGTATGTAGGAAAATCAATATTGCTTGCTTACAATAAATTTAATGGAGATGAGGTAAATCTAAGGAGATTGGGGTGTAACATATTATATGTAGGTAAGGATGATAATAAAAATGGAGTAGGAATAGTGGTGGATAAATAAATGACAAGAATACCGTACATGTACATAGGATAAGTGATAGTTTAATAGCTATTAAATTAGTTTTTGATGAGTGATTATTAATATAATTAGTGCTTATGCATCACTAATAAGATTAGTGGATAAGATTAAGAAATAATTTTGGGAAGAAATGACTGGATTAATAGAAAATATTCCTGAAGGAGAAAAGATAATCATAAGTGGTGATCTAAACAGTCATGTAGGCAAGAACAGCATAATATATGAAAGAGTGTGTGGGGGTTTCGGTTTTGGAGATAGGAATTTAACAGGGTATTCAATCCTTGAATTTGCAGTAGCTTATGATTTATTAAGTGCAAGTATATATTTTAAGAAGAGATATGAACACTTAATGACTTTTAAGAGTGGAACAAATTTATCACAAATAGATTATTTTTTCATTAAGAGAAGAGAAAGGTCAGGCATGTAGGGACTGTAAAGTGATGTCAGAAGAGTTCACACAATGTATATTGCTAGTTTTAGGTGTGTATACTAAGTGCAAGAATGTGCATACTAAGCACAACAAGAAAAGAAAAGAAGTTAATGAATGTCTAAAGATAAGATGGTGAAATTTAAAAAAAGAAATATATTATTCATGAATGATGTAATATTGATTGATGAAAAGAAAACTAAATTAAATACTAAATTGGAACTGTGGAGAAGAGGTTAAGAGGATAAAGGTTTTAAAATTAATAGAATTAAAGTTGATTGGTTGAAGTAGAATATTATTTGATAGGAGAATATTTTGGAGACTTAAGGAAAATTCTATAGAACAAAGTACACGGAATAATAGATTAAGAAATGAATATATTAGGAGTTTTAGAAGTTGCACAAATCAAGAACAAAGTAATGGAAATTCGATTGAGAAGGTATGTACATGTGCTTTGACGAGACTTCGATTTTAGTTTGTGTTGAACATTATGAGAAAAGAAGATAAAGATTTCAAGCAACATGGATGAAGTTTGTAAGGAGGAATATAGAGAAACTTAAAATAACAGCTCTAAATATAAATACTTTGTGGTTGAGGATCCATAAAAAAAATTTAAATAGTTAGTACAAGGCTAGATGATTGTGATTGTGATTGGGCATTACCTTGCTACAATCTACCTCATCATTCCCATCTCCAAAACATTCATCTTCTGTTTGGACTCCCTTTATTGAAAAAGTAAACCTCATAACTTTAACCATATGGTGTCATATTATGTTATCATTCTCAGTCCATAAGAAAACCTGTCCAAAAACTGCCCTCTACTTCAGCCATTCAACCCAACTGTTATAAGAGTTTGTGACTTCATCATTTTGAACAAAAAACTCAAAATATTCTACATGCGTAGGAATTTGCCTTTAGATGTAATTGATGCATTATTTTCTTTTCTATTCCTACTAAAAGTGAATTGTTTTAGTTTATTTTTTAGTTTGTCTGTTAACTATACGGTATTTTCTTCATTCTACAAGTTTACAATTCACCTCTATTTTGTATATTTTATGTGTGCATGCATCTATATGCTAGTAAATTAAAATCTATCCGTATTTTAAGATGTGTAGAGCATGATTCATCAAGTGAAATTTCAATTTATGTCCTATCATGTATTTTACCACACTAGTGCAATTGATACCATCTATTTTTTGTACAACTTGATGATTAAATTTGAGACTGCCAAAGCACACAATTTTAGTTTCTAATTAGTTTTGGTAGTCCAGATGATGCACAGTGGTTTGGTCTTAAATTTAGATTGATTATCATTTATTTTGAAGGACCATCTCAACCACACGCTCGATAGGATATTAGCATTTTGTATGCATGTATGTATGTCCATGCTTGCATGCATATGAGTTTGTTTGTGTAGCATCTGCATATAGCATGCTGCAAGGGAACTTGGATCTAGTATTTTATTTCATATCTACTCTCACTGGCATCCCAAATTTTCTTATTATCCATTCTTCAACTACAGTATTAAGCCAGTCTTCATTTTTCTACATAGTTTCAGATTTAGAGTCTGCATATTGCAAACAGCAAGGGGACTTAGTTGGATCTAATATTCTATTTCATATCTATTCTCAATGTCTCTCACAAATTTTCTCATTATCCTTCATTCTTTCAACTCAGCATTCGACCAGTCTTCATTTTCCTATAGCATTCGACCAGTCTTCATTTTCCTATATAGTTTCAGATTCCTATTATCAGTGATTTATTTTGCCCTGTTATGGAAAAATTTTTCAAGGAACTCATGATAAACAGGTGACACTTCTAATGCTGCCTGTCTTCTGGATGCTCGCTTGAGGTCTATTCTAGAAAATATTCATATGGTTTATCTTCTTGAAAGAGAGGAACAAGGTTGGGATGCTAGTCCAAACTGGGAGGACGTTCTCTCTCTTGGAGAACAACAAAGGCTTGGCATGGTGAGATGGAAACCTTGTCATTTTAGTCCATCCTTTTTAACTTCACAATCCTGTACCTAATACAGCAGTGATGTAATGGCTTCCAGGCACGCTTGTTCTTTCACCACCCTAAATTTGGCATCCTAGATGAGTGCACCAAGTATGTGATCCAATAAACTCTGACTTACTCTATTGTTGAGATATCTGGATCTAGATCATCTGTCGTATGCTCTTTTCTTATTACAGTGCAATCAGTGTCGATGTTGAAGAACACCTGTACAGGCTTGCAAAGGATATGGGCATTACAGTCATTACATCCTCCCAAGTACAGAACTTGAACATCTATGTCTACATTTTACAGCTGTCTATTGCATTTCCTTGACCAATAGTTTTGATCGACCACGTCCAATTTTCAGCGGCCTGCCTTGATACCCTTTCACGCCATGGAGTTGCAACTTATTGATGGTGAAGGCGAATGGAAGTTGTGCTCAATAAATTAATTACCAAGATGAAATCATCCTCCGCCATCGACATCATAATTGTGATCATCTCTTGCACTCACTACGAATATGGTAAGTCTTGCAACAATCAGTATGTTAAAGACAATGGCACTATTATGCCGCTGGTATCTTGTACAATATTTTTGAACCTTTCTGAGAGATTAGAGAACTGCAATTCTGTAATCTTACATAAAAGGAATTCCATCGAGATTGCAGTAGTTATACTAGTAAAAATACCGTTAGGTCTTAGAATAATATTACAGAGAAGGAATGTCAGAAAACTGGAAAGTATGTTATGTAATTTCAATAGAAAGTGAAGGATGTTCTCTGAAAATGTATACAAAGAAAGCTTGTTGCACATACATGCAAGCCAAAAGCATGGAAAACCAATTTATCTCATGCAATGAATTCTTATACTTATCTAATGTTGCATGGAACAACTTGCAACACTATAACCATTGAAGGTTATGATATAAAGTCTCAACAATAACAACAACAAAAGCAAAGCTTTAGCTTTAAACTAGTTGGAGTCAGCTATAGGAATCTTTTTCTCCATTTTATTTGGTTTAAAGTTATATTTTTATAGAATGTAAAACATTATAACCATTGAAGGTTATGATATAAATTCTCAACAATAACAACAACAACAAAAATAAAGCTTTAGTTTTAAACTAGTTAGAGCCAGCTATATGAATCTTTTTCTTCATTTTACTTGATTTAAAGTCATATTTTTATAGAATGTAAAGTAATTAAATCTTCCTTTAGTGTTTCTATGTATTTTTTTGGTTACTTCTATTTTTTTTTTACACACACACACACACACACACACACACACACACATATATATATATATATATATATTAATTTTTTTGTTGGACCTGGGTTAGTGCTCCCAAGGCCAAGGAGAAGATGGAAAGGCCAAAGTTTACACTTCATGAGGCATTATGGAGGTTCTAGACTTATTTTAGGCTTTAGGTTATCTCAAGGCCCATGTTGGGCTTTGGACTTTGAGGAGGCTAACTTGTAGTGGGCTGGATGTGAGTCCAAGCGTTTTGAGATTGAGTCAAGTCATGGGTATACATGGGCTTGGGGTGAATTGAATTTCACTAGGTTAGTCATTGGAAGTTTTTTGAATTATAGTCAAGCCAATTTGGCCATGTATTTAAACCTTGGTACGTAGGGTTTGTGTAAGAAAAAAAATACAAGATTTTTTTTCTTCAAAAATTTTTTTCTCTCTATTTCCTCACCCTAACCATTGCCCTCTCTCTGTAGACGTGAGAAACCCTAGGAGCGCACTTCCCCATGCATCCTCTCTCCTCACGAGATGCTCTCTCTTAGCCGATTTTCTCTCTCTAGTGCCACTTTCTTTTTCCTTTATTTTTTCTCTCTAATTGGGCATCCTTTCTCTCATCTGCATGCATGCTCCTCTCTCTCATCTTCATGCATGCTCCTTTCTCTCTCTAGAAAGTTAGAAGGCATGAGATATTTGGGATGCCTCTTTCTCTCTCTTGGGCATCCTTTTCTCTCATTATGCACCCTTTTTTCTCTCTAAACATCCTATCTTATGATGCCACTTTGTTTTACCAAGCGTGGGACTAGATGGCTGCCCTTTCTCTCTCTTGAGCGTTGATTTTTAGTCCAGATCTGAAAATTTTCTCGATAGTTGGTTTTGGCATCAATAGGTTTTGCATAACAATTAGTATCAGACCCGATTCGTTGCACAACAATTGATACCAAAGCCCGGGTTTGCGCGAAGGAAGGAGAGCAGATCAGGGATTGAAGATCTTTATTTGTTTACATATATTAAATTACTCCATACCAATGCATTTTGAGGGCTACATTGTAAATGTCTAAATGATATAAGCAATTCTTATCTCAATTTTTCCTCAATTGGTATTACTTCTACTTTGTTATCAATGATTTTATTTTTATTTTATTTTTCTTTTTATTATCGTACATTTATTTTAACATACTCATTTAAGCTATATTTATCTTGTGTATATGTAATTTTTTAATTACCTGATATTTCATACCATAAAGCATAGCTAATCTTATAGTTGTTTTATAAAACTTCTTTCAATTTGATAAAAGTATTCTATGATCGCATAATATTTCTATTGCGCTTATTCAATTTATCTAATCTATTTCAATTCTATAGGCAACATCATCCAAAATCTTTCTCTCTATGGATAATCAGTCCTCAATATCGAAAATGATTACTCTTAAGAATTAAATGATCTTCAATTTTTACTTCACATTCATCTTTATTTCTAATTGTACTAAAATTATATTTTATGTATTTTGTCTTAGTTTTACTTGATCTAAAATTTTTAAATTTTAATATATTTCTTCATAATTCTTATGAGTAACCTAATCTTAGTTTTATATTTACTAATATTATATTATATGCAAATAATATGCATAATAGAGTATCATCCTGAATATGTCTGGTAAATTTATTTATAACTGATGCAGATCCTTAATGTAAAGTTGTTATTAAAAATTTACTGCTATTATCTTCAACAATTCTTACAATAGTAACCACTTCATTATATATGTTTTTTGTTATGTTAATATACAACTCACTTTATTATATCTTTATTATGTTCTTTATTATGCTGATATACTTAATAGATATTCCTTTCTTTTCTAGTAGGCATCATAAGATTTCTTAAGGATCTTTTTTTTATGCTTTCTCTAAATCAATAAAATCATACAAAAATCTTATTTTTTTCTATATACTTCTTTATTAACATCCTATGGAGATATAAATAGCATTTATAGTTGGCTTTTCTGAAATAAAATTGAATTAAATTTTTGATTTTTTTATTACATCTCAATTTATTCTTTATTATTCTCTTTTATAGTTTCATGGTATAACTCAAGAATTAAATATTATAATAGTTAGAATAGTTTTGAATATCATTTTTATTCTTATAAATTGGTACTATAGAGTCCTTCATTCATCAAGCATCTTTTTAGTCACTAAAATTTTATTAAATAAATTTGTCACTTAAGTTTCTCTTATATTACTTAAATATTTTCAAACCTGGATAGAATTTTTGTCAGCTTCCACTGTTCTTTTTATTTTCTTTTTTTTAGTTTTTTATCTCAAATATCCTAATTTCATGAGTACATGTGATATTTCTAACCTGAATGTTTAGTACTAGGTTTGTTTAATTTGGGATTTGAGGTTTCCTGACTGAAATAGTTGCCTGGAAATTTTTTATTTTGATGGTTGGATTTCTTCAGAATCTTGAATTGTGGAGTGCTTGCATTGTGATAATTTGATCCATGTATTGTTGTGATAAATAGCTTTCCTTGTTTTCATGCAAGAGCATGTTATAATTGTACAAGGAAACTACTGTTAATGTTTCATTAGTTCTCATTAATGGTGGTAATCTGGTTGGAACTTTCCAGGTTTAGTTTACTTTTGGGTTTGGATCCTTGAAGCTAAACCAAACCCTAATTGATTATATTAGAGTTAACTCATAGGTCATTTTGGTTGGCTTAGTTTTTTTTTTTTTTTTTTTTTGTTGAAAGAGTTTAATTTACACTTTTGTTTTTATTGTTCTTTTAAATAATTTATTAGTAATCAGTTTTATCCTTTCTCTTTTTCTTTTACCCATACTTTGCTCTAAATACTATAGTTGTTAGTAATAAAATTGTAGCATGATTAGGCACTAATAGAAATAATAGTTATAAACTTATAAAATATCAAGGTAATATAATTAAGTAATATTCCATAAAAATATATTTTTAAAATTAAATAAACATAAATATTAAATATTAAGATAAAAAAAAAGCAAATGTTGAAAATATGTTAATTTCATAAACAGCAAAAAGAGTCAAGTCATGCTTAATTCTACTTTTTCATCACTTTCTTAAGGTTGTTTGAAATTGCTTTTGTCGGTTCTTCAACAACACTTAACTTGAAAGAAGTATACTTTTAATCTCATCATTTGTTGAGTCTTATAAGCATCAAATACATTTTTTAAAAGAAAATATTATATTAAAATATTAACTAAGTAAACAATATAATTGATATTTCATAAAATTATAGAATTCTAACTAAATAAAATTTTAAAATTTAAAACAAATGAAATTAAAATTTTTTGATTATTTTGGGTCACTTGTGATCTAACTCAATCCAAATTTTTTTTGGTTATCCTTGGTTTGGATCAAAAGGGCAAAATTCTAACCCTATTTTTTTGGAAGGGTTAGTGTCAGGTTCATAGGTTGGGTTAGATTTCTGTTACCTCTAATTCTTCGGTTAGATTTCTATTATCTCTAATTCTTATGCATTGAAAAAAAACATTAAATATCACCTACTTCTATCATACAAAGGAGAAAATATACCTCTTGTTTATAACTTTCATATGGTTGTAGTTGGTCATTTTTATACTCAAGTACTTTGATGCATAGTTATCAAAATTGGACTGAACCGACCGGTTCAATCGGTTGAACCGAGACCGGAGGCTAAACCGATCCAATTCTAGCAGAAAACCGGATGTGCAAGTCACCCGGATTAACTCGATTAACTCGTCCGTTCATCCGTGAACCGATAACCCGGCTAAATCGGATGGGTTATGGGTTTATCAATAATTAATGCCCGATGGGTTGTTTCAAATTCTCTGATAGCTTCGTCCCTTCGCTTCTGCAACAAATTATAATCTTTTAAAACAAAGGTATAAGGAAGAAGGAAAATGACCTGAGCTGAGATCTCTTCAGCAGCAAAGTGCTTCCCAATGGCTGGACACTCAAGCTTGACATTTCCATTCTCATCCTTGACGACCCGATATGATACCTACTTCGACTCCTCATCAACCTCAAACATCTTCTCCCAATAAACCACTTCACCGAAAAAAAAGTATTCTCAGGATTCACCACAGCCTGCCGCTTCGCAATCTGCCCCACCAATCGATCGCCGTTCTTCGTATACGCCACGACCGACGGCATGTCCGCTGCCCCTTGGCATTGGTCACAATTGTCGGCTTCCCGCCCTCCATGGCCGCCATCGCAGAGTTGGTGGTCCCTAGGTTGATCCATACCACCTTCTTGCTCACCACCCGAAGAGGGCGCCGGTTCCCTCTCCCAGCTCTCCTTCTTACGTTAAGAAATGCTCCATTAATGTCATTTGAATGGCGGTGGCCGAAGAAGAGGGACTTCGAGGAAGAGACTCCAGTGGCAGGCTTCCGTGAGGAGGGAAACGCTGCGATGGAGCCGAGGACATGAATCTGAACCGAAGATGACGCGATTTTTGGGCGAAGAATTAGAGGAAAAACCTTGGGATTTGACCGGAAAAGGGTTTTAAAACCCTAACCTGAACCCTAATTTGAAGGCGAGGAGAGGAGATAAAACCAGCGAGCGATGGAAGACTAGCAAGGGAGGCGGGGGTCGAAGGGTTTTCTTGGCGAAGAGGGCTAGATTGGGACACGTGGAAGGTTCTAGAAGGGGTATATTTAAATTTTAAAAGATTGTTATGTCTTTGTATGATTATAATTTAAAATTTTTTGGTTATTACAAATAATATCAGAATCAATCTATAACTCATATCTTCTAAGGCTAGGATATATTGTAGCATAGATTGTTTTGAGTTTGATCAAGTGATAGGTATGATGATGCTGATTAGACCTTTCTCTTGCAAGAATATTAAGATTTAAATGAGGGAAGTGTAATAAAACTCTTGCAAGGGAGAATTTAATGATTGTCCACAAACTAGAGATGAAAGGCTAGAGTATAGTACTGCTTTGTGTGTGTGTGTGTGAAGGTGGTAAAGGAAATAAATAATGGCAGGCTACGGGTCCATTCCTCTGACTTCCCATGCTTAGCTATAACAGCAGGGTGGCTCTCCAAGATCATAAGGCCTTGATGAGCTAGTGTAGTGCTTTGTGTGTGTGTGTGTGTGTGAAGGTGGTAAAGGCAATAAATAATGGCAGGCTACGGGTCCATTCCTCTGACTTCCCATGCCTAGCTATAACAGCAGGGTGGCTCTCCAAGATCATAAGGCCTTGATGAGCTAGTTCTACGTTAATGGTTGTGTTGTTGTTTAGGAGAGAAATTTGGCAGGAAACACAAGCCTTAGATCTCTCTCTCTCTCTCTCTCTCTCTCTCTCTCTATATATATATATATATATATATATATATATTTGATGTTCTTTGAGTGATTGATAAGAAAATTGAGGAACATCCAGATATGATAATTCAAAATTTTAAAATTTAAATTTAAAATTTGATTCTCTCAAAAGGCAGATTTCAAATCTATAATTATGATTTGGTCTATAAAAATTATAGCAATGATTCTATTATCAAATATTTTTCTTGGTATAACAACATATAATATATGTTAAAAATGTTTTAAATTTCTTGGTTTGCCCTGGTCATGATTTGGCTCAATAAATTGTTTGAGGTCTATGGTGGAAGAAGTGTGTATTTGTGTCATATTTCTGACCCAAGATCTTGAGCTGAAAATCTGAAAACTATTGCATATCTATAAGGTGTGACTTCAAGTATGTAATGCATCTATCACTGTATTAATTCACTAAGCAGCAAAAAGTAAATTTAAATTTAGTCATATCCAAAATAACTCTTCCAATAATTTGAATTATATTAACATTAACAAATACTCCTCAATATTAATTAAAGTGATCTTAAATCATGGCATGAACTTTAACTTATGCATCTATTGATTTGGATCTAAAAGGAGAGATGATAGAATAATGAGCTTGACAGTTTTGTAAGTAACATTAGCAATACTCTTCAATATTCTTGATAATTAAATAAATTATATTTATAGATTTTTTGTTACTAAATTTGTCATGGTGCATCTCAACATTCAATCTGGTTGTAATCGTTATCATATATCAATGTACAACATCCACTAATAAGATAATAATGAATGAATGTCTTCCATCGATCACATGCATTAACTATTCGTTTAACCCTATTTCATATAGAATTTGACTAATATGTCCTCCATTGAATATTGTTTAACCCTATTTCACCAATGGATATACCCATCGACTTTGGATATTTGATGTAGTTAGCATTGGAATCTTAGTTGGTTTAGAATCTTATAAATCAAATTATGCCGCCGTTTAGGCTTTGTTTGGATCTTTGGAGGGAAAAGAAGGGGAGAGTTAAAAGAAAAAAAAGGAATGAAAGGGAAAGAAAGGGTTATTCTTCTTCTCTTGTTTGAAAATGATGAAAGAGAAAAGGAAAGTAATATCAATTATCTTGTTTGGATAAAGAGGAGAGAAAGAAAAGAAGAAAAGAGTTATATAACATTATACCCCTTCAAAATAGGGAATGAACTATGAGAATGGAAGAATGAAGAATAAAAATGAGAAATATTTTGGTCTTTCAAAAAATATAACTTAAACATTTTCTCTTTTCCAGCATACCTCTCGATTAATAGTTAACAAATTTACTCTCACTGAGAGAGAAATAAAGAAAACTAGTTATTCCCATTCTCTTCCCCTCTCTCTTTCATCTTCCTCTCAAACAAAGTAACTTATGACATTTTCCATTCATTTTCTTTCCCTCCCCTCCATTCCCCCAATCCAAACGGTCCCTTAATGAGAATCCGGATGGTGAAAAAATCTAGCAAGGGAGGATGAGGAGCAGGGCTACTGCAGGATTTACTGCTTTCGCCTCCAAACAACCTGATTTGCTGCTATCAGAACTGGTCCTAAGAAAACGTATCTAAACTGAAACCACCTGGCCGATTCGCTGCCTTGTTTATCCGCGCCCCCATTTGGCTTTGTTTTCTTCTCCCTCTTCTGGTTGTTGGAAACAAGGTGGGCACACAAGATTGACGGAAGTGGATGATTCTTTCAATAAGAAAAATGATACTCTATATTAGAGGGAATATAACTTTTGGGTCTCTCTCTATTTTTTCATCATAATCATCTTCTTCTACTTCTACTTCTCTACCTCCTTTCATGGGCAAACACCTTCCATATTTATACACATATAGATGTCCTTTCATATGCCACTATTTAATACATGTATAGAAAAACTAAAAGACATTTGCAGAAAATTAAGAGTCAATTACAAAGTACTAAGAGTCAATTTTAAATTTATGAACTATCTTATCTTTTTAAAATGACTCTTCCTTTCTCCCATGAAGCCTTTGGTCTTTTCAAGAGTGACTCTTCCTTTCTCCTATGAAGTCTTTGGTTGTTTTCAAGAGTGCATTAAAAATAAGTTTAATATTCCAACATTTCCTCCCGTAAACTTATTTTTTCTTGGTGCCATGACTCCAAGCATCTTTCTCAGCTTTTGAAAATATTCACCTTTGAGTGATTTTGTAAATATATCAGCAATTTGCTGATTTGATTTACAGTACACAACCTTCACAATACCTTTCTTAACTTGATCACGAAGAAAATGAAATCTTGTGTCAATGTGTTTGCTTCTTCCATATTAAACTGGATTCTTAGCTAGTTCAATAGCAGACTTATTATCAACATATATCTTCACAGGCTCCTTTTGTGAATGACTCAATTCTTTCAATAAGTTGCGCAACCATATGGCCTCACAAGCACATGATGCTGCCCTCACATGTAGATAATGCAACAATGGATTGTTTCTTTGAGCTCCAAGAAAAAGCATTAGCACCAAAATAAAAGATATAACCAGAAGTGCTTTTCCGTTCATCAAGATCTCCTCCCCAATCACTATCAGAAAATCCAATTAAACTTGCATCATTGGAATGAGTATAAAACATACCATGATCAAGAGTTCCTTTGAGGTATCTTAGAATTCTTTTTGCTGCCATCCAGTGTGACTCCTTTGGATGTTCCATATATCTACTAATCAAACCAACTCCATAGACAATATCAGGTCGGCTTATAGTAAGATAATGAAGACTTCCAACAAGGCTTTTGAAGAGAGATGAGTTCACCTCATTTCCTTCTCCTTCTTTACTAAGCTTGGCTCCATAAGCAACTGGGGTGTTTACTTCTTTGCAGCTCTCCATTTTGAATTTTGTAGAATGTTTCTAGCATAACTTTCTTGAGAAATGAAGATGCCATCTTCACTTTGCCTTACTTCAATGCCAAGAAAATAAGACATCAAGTCTCCTCCCGTCATTTCGAACTCCTTGCTCATGGCTGCTTTGAACCCATATATCATTTCCATGCAATTACCTGTCATAAGTAAGTCATCCACATATAGACATATAATTAAAATGTCATCTTCTTTTTTCTTTACATAAATAGCATGTTCATAGGAGCATTTGTTGAAACCACAATCTTAAAGATAGTGATCAATTCGAGCATTCCAAGCTCTCGGTGCTTGCTTTAATCCATACAAAGCTTTGTGTAACTTGTACACTTTATCTTCCATGCCTTTATGGATATAGCCATCAGGTTGCTCAATATAGACTTCTTCTTCAAGGTAGCCATTGAGAAATGCCGACTTTACATCCATTTGATATATTTTCCACTTGTGATGAGATGCAAGTGAGAAAATGAGCTTTATTGAATCAAAATGGGCTACAGGCGTGAAAACTTCATCATAATCGAGCCCTTTCTTTTGCTTGTAGCCTTTGGCAACCAAATGAGCTTTGTATTTTTCTACCTCTCCATTAGCAGTGTGCTTCACTTTATACACCCATTTGATTCCTATCGCCTTTTGTCCTTTTGGAAGTGAAGTCAACTCCCAAGTATTATTCTTTTCTATGGCAAGAATCTCCTCCTTCATTGCTTTTCTCCATTCAACTTTCTGCATAGCTTCATCAAATGTTAGAGGTTCAATATCAGCAAATAAACAATATAAATCAACTTGTTCAACTTCTTCTGTTTCATCATAAAGATCACTAATACTTCTAAACTTTCTTGTTGACTCTTCAGGGCTTATAGAACTTCTTGAGGAAGTCGGTGTAACTTGTGGTGATGAAGATGATCTTGCTGGTGACAAGATTGATTGAGTAGCTTCCTCATTTGTATTCTCCTCAGCTTCATTGTAAGGTGTTATATATTTGATATGAGAATCTTTGCCATTCCAATCCCATACTCCATCTTCATTGAAAATCACATCCGACTGATGATGACCTTATTTGTCATTGGATTATACAATTTGTAGGCTTTGGATTGCTCACTATATCCTATGAAGATGCATTTTTGGCTTCGATCATCAAGCTTCTTCCTCTTCTCTTGTGGTACTTGGGCATAGGCAATACACCCAAAAATCTTCATATGGCTTACTCCTGGTTTGTAGCCACTCCAAGCTTCTTCTGGTGTCATACCTTTGATGGCTTTTGTTGGGCTTCGGTTGATAAGATATGCTGCACATGCCACCCCTTCAGCCCAAAAATGCTCGAAAGGTTCTTCTCTTTCAACATGCTTCTAGTCATGTCAAGAATGGTCCGGTTCTTCCTCTCGGCCACTCCATTTTGTTGTGGAGAGTACGGAGTGGTGAATTGATGTCGAACTCCTTCATCACAATAGCTTCTAAAAGCATTTGACATATATTCTCCGCCTCTATCGGATCTCAAAATCTGCACTTTATTGTTACTTTCTTTTTCAACTAAAGATTTGAAATATTTAAACATAAAGAGTGCAGCCGACTTTTCTTTAAGAAAATAAACCCACAACTTTCTACTAAAGTCATCAACAAATGTTATAAAATATTTGTTACCACCATAAGATTCTTGAAGAGGTCACATATATCAGTATGCACTAGTTGTAATGGTCTTGTTGCTTTCAAGATTTTCTACTTTTGAAGGGAGCTCTTGCATGCTTAGCTAGTGTGCACTTCTCACAAACTTCATTTGGATAATTTATGTGGAAGACCTTTCACCATTCCCTTATTAGATAGTAATTTCAAACTTCCAAAATTTAAATGTCCAAACCTGAGATGCCAAAGCCAGGAAGGGTCCTTGATATCCACTTGCAAGCAATTTTGTGCTTCCGTCTTTAAGATAAGAGGAAACATCCTGTTCTTCGCCATCTGGACACGAGTAATCAGCTTTCCATTCCAATCTTTTAGAGTTAGAGATAATCCTTCCATATGAATTGCATAACCCTTCTCTAACAGTTGGCCAATACTTAAAATATTACTCTTCAAACTTGGCACATAATAAACATTGAAATGAAATCAGGTTTACCATTCTTTTGCCAAATCATGATTTTACCTCTTCCTTTGATAGGAGCTTTGGAGAGATCCCCAAACTTCACATCACAAAACTCCCCTTCTTGCAATTCCACAAATAGCTCTTTTCTTCCACACATATGGTTTGAGGCTCCTGAGTCAAGAAACCATATATTCTTCAAGTCTCCATCTTCTTGGCATGATAAAAGAAGAGTCGGTTCTCCTTCTTGGTTGTTGGATTCAATGTTGTGGCTTTGCTTATTGTTCCAACACTCATAGCTATAGTGTCCATATTTTTGACAATTATAGCATTGAACATTGGATCTTGATTGGTTACGACCTCCAATTGATCTTCTACCTCGTCACGTCCACCTCTTCTGCCACCTCTTTCATTGTTGAAATTTGAGCTTTGGCCTCCTCCATCATTATAGCTTCTTTGACCACGGCCATGGCTTCGACCACGACCACGGTAATTGCTTCTGCCACCACGGCCACCATGATAGTTGTTGCCGTCATCTCTTTTGTTACTATAGGCCAATTGAAGCCCTTGATCTTTCTCTTTTTGGTCTTTTGCCTCCACCTTGGATTAAAGTATTTGCTCCGTATTATGTGCTTCATTTTTCTTTTGCATCTTTTGTTCATGAATTTGAAGTTTGCCCATCAACGCATTGATGGAGAGTGTATCAACATCATTAGCTTCTTCAATGGCGACAATAACATGCTCAAACCTCGGTGTCAAAGACCGAAGTATCTTCTCACCACTCGAACATCTTCTACCTTCTCTCCATTTCTCTTCAATTGGTTTACAATAACCAATATCCGAGAGAAGTAGTCAAATATGTTTTCCGTCTCCTTCATGGTAGTGATTTCAAATTCTCCTCGCAATTGTTGAAGCCAGATTCGCTTCACCTTTTCTTCTCCTTTAAAGATAGTAGAGAGAGTATCCAAGCTTGATTTGCAGAAGTTGCTTCAGCAATTCTCTCAAATGTCACCTCATCTAAAGCTTGATATAATTGGAACAAAGCTTTTTTGTCTCTTCTTCTTAAGCCCCTTAAAGTATCTTTTTGTGCTTGATTGTACCCTCTTTCTTGCTCTGCTGTAGGCTCGGTGTAGCCATCTTGAACAATTTCCCATAGATCTTGTGAGCCAAATAAGGACTTCATTTGGATACACCAATTCCCATAGTTCTCCTTAGTAAGCTTAGGAACTTGAATATGCACATCATCGTTGGCCATCTCCCTCAAGATTGATCCTCTCAAAAAAAAACAAGGCTCTGATACCACTTGTTGGAAACAAGGTGGGCACACAAGATTGACGGAAGTGGAGGATTCTTTCAATAAGAAAAATGATACTCTATATTAGAGGGAATAAACTTTTGGGTCTCTCTCTATTTTTTCATCATAATCATCTTCTTCTACTTCTACTTCTCTACCTCCTTTCATGGGCAAACACCTTCCATATTTATACATCTAGATGTCCTTTCATATGCCACTATTTAATACATGTATAGAAAAACTAAAAGACATTTGCAGAAAATTAAGAGTCAATTACAAAGTACTAAGAGTCAATTTTAAGTTTATGAACTATCTTATCTTTTTAAAATGACTCTTTCTTTCTCCCATGAAGCCTTTGGTCTTTTCAAGAGTAACTCTTCCTTTCTCCCATGAAGCCTTTGGTCTTTTCAAGAGTGACTCTTCCTTTCTCCCATGAAGTCTTTGATCTTTTCAAGAGTGACTCTTCCTTTTCCCATGAAGTCTTTGGTTGTTTTCAAGAGTGCATTAAAAACAAGTTTAATATTTCAACACTGGTTACTGATCGAGTACGAGATTCGTGTGCAATAAAGCGTGGTTTGCTCTGCTGTTGTCATGGTGATTGCAGCCCTTTGCAGTTACCACCCTTTGCATCAAATTTAAGTGTGTAGCGAGTTGAAGTGGATGCATCGAGTGTTCATCGCGTGAATGAAGTAATTTATATGTAAGAAATATGATTCCCCACAAAATCTTATTAGATAAAGAAAAGTTACAAGGAGTTCAACGAGGTGCACAAAGAAGGAAGAAGATCACGCAATTGTCGTCGTCGGTAGAGAAACTGTTTTACGCCTCTCACTCGCTTGATAATGTAGCAAGAAAGAGACCTTCTAAAATGCTATAAAAATTCGGGTTATATTTTTCTCCCTTCCCTGTTACTCGTCGGCAAGTGCAGGGTTTCGTATAAAGCCGATAAGGTTATTTGCTACGGATGCGATATCTGACAAACAAAATCCAACCTTCCCTACCCCCTGTACAAAACACTACAAGACACAACAACAACAACAGAAAAATAGAAGCTTATAGAACACCTTTTCTCAAGTTAGAATTGAACAACGTTTTTAAATGTATTTTTCAAATCAGTATTTGATCAAATGATTGGAAAATTCCTACTAGCTTCATGAAGAGAATGGATCAAAAGTACCATGCAAGAAGTGCTCGACTAATGTTGTAAATACAAAAGAGGGAACAACAATCAAGTTACATCCAACTTAATTTTGAGAACTTGGAAAACATACATAAATCCATCATTTCACTGTCGTCCCTTTAAAATACCAAATCATGGATCCAAATCGTTCAGTGGAGATTTTATATACAAATTATTCCAAAGCCTTATTATTTGTCAGATCTCTGATCATTTATTTGTCAGAAGTTCAGATATCCGAGCATTCTTTAATAACAGTAGTTTACTAGACACCATTAATTGGGTATGCCAGTTAAGTCTTTGAAATCTTGCAGTATTGGCATGTTTTTGCTGTCAGAGCCAACCGGAATCAACGAAACGTTTCCACATAAAAGGAGATTGAAATATCAAGTTTCAACTTTATTTGATGTCTCCAAGAGATGATACCGCCAGGATAAACCAACAGATTAAGAGAACCTCTCTCTCTGGTGTTTTTTTTCTTCCTTTCTTGTTTTTTGGAAAATCCGTCTCTGTTTACCTACAGTATAAACGGTATTGCTGTATGCTATAAAACCTTCAATTAGAGGGAGTGATGGAGATTGTTGCATTCAGTTCAGCGATGCATTCGGTTGGAAGTCCAAGAAAGGAGTTCATGAGAATGTCATTGATTGGATCGACCATTGCCAACCCAACGAGCCTGCACCTTCCTTCCTCATTTAATCTCGCTCCCCTCCCGCCCCTTAACTTTCCTATGGATTCCTCTGACGTTAGCGTGGTCTCCACCATCAATGGAGGAGCTTTGTAGATGCTTCCAACTGAAAACCAGAATTTGGCTTTGAATCGCAGATCAACCTGCAAATAATAACATTGTCCTTCTTAAAAAATAACAAGTTCCCACCATACTCGCTGGAAAGTAAACTGCGACTCTCCCTTGAAGATAATTGGTATCAGAGCTAACAGTTGTTCAGCTAGACACTGAAAATTTCAAGGTTTAATGATAAAAGTAACCAACGAGCTCTGCAGCCTTTTGTTCTCAGCAACTCATCCAGAGACTGTTCACCGCAGCCTAAATGATATTTCTAATGTCAAGAAGTTAAGGCTGTGCCAAGCTAGCATGCCACACTCATCTGATGTCTCTCATATATGATGAGAAATATAGACATGAAATTATTGGAGATATATATTGGAGAAGTTTCATTGGAAATACTGTAGAAGGTTTTGGCTATTTAGTAGCCACGTATTACATGGGATATGTCTCACCCGCTCTATATATATATATATACTCAATGAAAGATCAAGGCCACAATTTCTCCCAAAGTTATTAGAATTCTTTGAATGTTCCATGAAAAAGGAAGTAAAAAGGATGAAGGACTGGAATTCTTGAAAGCCTGTGAATCCCACATACTCAAGCTTGTTTTGAGAACAACGGTCAGCATGTGAGCAATCATCTCAAAGAAATTATGCAGAAATTTCCTATCAAATACCCGGTTGAAGTTTTAACCTCCCCGTGAGAGGAGGATTCTTGCTCATCAATCATCTAGCAAATATATTACTCTTCTCAGGGCGTTAGCACATTGTTTCTTTTCTTTTCCAGTATATATATATATATATATATATATATATATATATTATATCTATAGGCCATGTCTTTTAGTCTCCAACCCAACATTGTAGCTGGCTATTTATGGATCCCAAGAGAACTAATCCTCAAGAAAAAAATATAAAGAAGTATTGTGTCATTGCTTACCTTTCGACTCTCTGGGCTGATGGTTCCTTGGAAAAGCTCTGGAACGATATCTATCTTGAGAAACGGCGGCAATGGCAAGCCAAGGAACTTTGTCGTCGCACCCGTAAGCGGTGGGATGTACAGTGTTCCCACATCAAAAGAGGCCAATATCGTGTCATCAGTGCAAGCCTCGTCCTCCTTTCTCCCAATCGCTGTACCAATGCCTCCTTTTGCATTGTATTCAAAATCCGGATACCGGGAGATGCCCAGCTTGCAGCCCTCTAGAGTTTCAAACTTGACCTTCCATGCGCCGGAGTTTTGTTTAACTTTGTCAGGAGATTCTTGCCTGCTTGGAGTGGTGAAAGAAGAGGAGGGCACTGAGTGGGGTATGCACTTAAATTTGTGAGAGCTTGACGATGTATTGAAGAAGCAGGGTGAATTGGTTGGAAGTCTCTGGAGGATTGGAAGAGCAGAAGAGTGGATCCTGGAACTCATTTGGGAACCCCAGGGAGGAGCTCGAGCTTCCTGACCACGGTATTGCAGAAATAGTTTGAAGAAATTATAGCCAGGAGTGAATTTTGAGGCTGAACGGGTTGCTCCCTATGTTAGCCTTATCTTCTCCTGCTGCTGAAAGACCAAAGCAGCCATCCAGTTTATTAGACCAAGCCCAACTTTGGTTGGCATTGGACGCGGCGAGGAGGGTATCTTCTGACCGATGTAAATTAGGGATCTAGAGATTGCATTGCTTTAGAACTTTTGATTCTGGTCTCCTTAATATAAAAATAACGCATTGCTAGAGGAAAAAAAGCGTTCCATTAAACACAATGCCCTGCTCGTATTTTAATTATAGTATGAATTATGGAACAAGAGAAAATATGCCACAAAAATTTCCAGCTACCCAAATGTTGATTATCATTAAAATTCATCAATAAATTTATCAGAAAATAATACACAGCAAAAATATGTATATTGATGGCAGCTTCATCGCTATCGGAGAAGAAGACAGAGAGAGGAATGGAAGCAATAGAGGAGGAGGAGAAGCTTGATGAGAGAGAGGGCTTTAGTGAAACTACTCACTAACTAGTTTGCGGTAGGAGGTGACGAACGCTCCTTTTCCTCCACTATGGACGTATGATATAGCATGAATGCCTGACTAATAGCCAACAATCTCTCACTCATCCGATGCAAAATTCTTGATCTCATATATATCTCTATCCTCACATAGGTAGTGGGATATCAACTTGACGAATGCATATAGTAAAAATGCTATGTTAAGTTACTATTTAACTAACATAGTACATAATCAATTCAATTTTGTTTATATTCTAGATAATTCAATCATATCAGAACAAATACTGTCAATCCTCAAGAGACTTATCTATGAGCAGTACTTAAAATCACTAAGTGAGATATTTGTGTCCATGATTATATGCAACTTATGCATATAATTGCTCAGGCTATAGATCGCAACTCAAGGTATCTTACCAAATGATCTTCCTTGAACACTCATAGTAATTTATCTTTGGCCAATTAGCTCCCTAGTATTGTTTGTAGCCACATTTTCATGACCCTAGATGGCTAAGAGAGTTATTTTGAATTCTAACTTCATGATATAGTTTTAAGCATAAAGACGCATCATAATCTTTAGGGCTTACACAGTGACTGAGAGAGAATTTATCATGTCACCCTTCAAATGATCAACTTTAGCATATGTAACACATAGTGCATGCTATGGTGGAACTTCCACTTAAGGGGTCATATCAATTTTAACGTCATACAAACTTAGCTCTAGACATTACAAAAATGTCAAATATGTGCACTCACACATATGCTCATGTTCAGCTCATTAGACTCTATACGGATTTATAGATATACTTAATATACTCCACATTCGACTCTTTTGAGTCTCATCTCAATCCCAACTAAGGCGACATTATCTGCAACTCATATTTCCTACAACTTATGTAGCTTTTTATGCAACACATACACTTTTAATATTCTACGCAATACATGCATCTCCTCATAATATTGCTACTCAATCAATTATGGTCCATCTTGTCTCATTCCGCTCACCAAAAAAGTGCCAAAATAGTTACTCATATGAATGGGCTAATATAAGCCTTTGACATTCATACACTCATATGCCTTATACCATCATATTTATGAAATACATCATAAAAGGCAATAAAACAAACATTTTATTGCAATAATGTCCAAGTACAGTCCTTTTTAGTGAAATTTTGCATAAACCCAAAGTCCTCAACAATGTAGAATATATCTCTAGCAATAGGCTTAGTCAATGGATCAGACATCATTTTGCTAGTAGAGATGTGCTGAAGGATGATTTCACTTTCTTAATCATGTCTCAAATATAGTAATATCTTATGTCAATATGCTTCATTCTACCATAATATTTTGGATCTTTAGTGTATTGTAACACGACCAAGCTATCAAAATAGACCTGAATAGGCTCACGAGCACTGGTTGAAACCTCAAAACAACTTAAGAATCTCTTCAACCACACCGCCTCCTAAATAGCCACTGAGCAAATGACATATTTGGCTTCTATTGTAGAGGGCAATGCAACTTTGCTTCTTGTTATACTAAGAGACAACTCCTCTTAGGATGAATGTATATCTTAAGGTAGATTTTTGCTTGTCTCAATCAGCAGCTTAATTTGCATCACAAAAGCCTTTTAATCTCAAGTTTCTTCCTTAATAGCATAAGATGAAATTGGTAGTACCATAAAAGTAACGAAAGATTCTTTTAACTACTTCCTAATGAGCAGGTCTTATATTGCTTTGGCATCGACTAATTAGGCTAACTACAAAGCAAATGCCAGGATGAGTATATACTATAGTATACATCAATCTTCCCACTATACTAGCATAAGGAACCCTTCTTATTCTTTCTTTTTCCTTATTTGTCTTAGAGTACTAATCAAGGCTCAAGGTATAATACTTCTCAATTAGGGTATGAAAGGGTTTTGAATAGCGTATCCGAAATCGCTTCAAGATTTTCTCAACATAAGTTTCTTAAGATAAACCAAGAAACTTTTTAGAGCAATTCCGTAGGATTCTCACTTCAAGTATATAATTCACTTCACCTAGATCCTTCATCTCAAGACAAAGGATAGCCACTCTTTAGTGGCATTAATTAACCCTGCATTATTTTCAGTTAAAAGGATATCATCCACATACAATGGCAAAAATCAGAATTCCATCTTCTGATTTCGTAATGTGCACATAATAGTTTTCTTTCAATCTTGTTCAAGCTAATCGATGTAATGGCTTCTCGAAATATGACATACTATTGCCTAAATGATTGCTTAAAAGCATATATATAGATCATTCCAGGTAGTACACTTTGCCCTCCTATTCTTTGATTTTAAAACCAATAGGTTGATCCATATAGATCTCTTCATTTAGTTCTTCATTGAAGATTGTTATCTTAACATTCATCTAATATAGCTCCAAGTTTAAATGGGCTACAATAACTAAGACTAGACGAATAGAAGCAAATCTCACCATAGGAAAAAAATGTCTATTCATAGTCTATATGTCTCTTTATAGTTTATACCCTTCATTTGGGTATAGCCGCCCTTCATTACGAGTCAAGCTTTGTATTTGTTGTTTAATCTATTTGCTTTGCGCTTTATCTTTAGGATCTACTTGTTTTCTATTGATTTGGTGCTCAGTAGAAAATCAACCAACTCCCACTAGCAGATGAAGCGAGCGCTTCAGTAAAAGAAACTAACTCATCTTCATCTAGTGGAGTATATAGGAATACATTCCTTTCAATTTCTTGGCCATGGCTAGTGGATTCCTTCGTCCCATCGCCGATCATCGTCGGATTCCTTTGTCCTTTGGCCATCACTGTTGAATTGGACTACTACACCATTGCTTGCCACCGGATTGGACCCTAGCCAAAACCCCCCCCCCCCATCAATCCCTACCCCATTGTCCAACGCTTTTGGCCACCCATTTGCTGCTCCATCAACCTCCATTCGGCCACCATTCGCTGCCCCATCGGCCACCTAGAGAAGCAGCAATACTTGGTCGCCCATCATCCATCTCCTTAAGGTAAATTGAATGTCACTAGGCATTGTGTTTCTTTTAGTTGATCTGGTAGACTTAAAGAGTGGTATTTCAATTATTCAAATGAGTTTGTTTAGTCCCAAGTCTCTCTAATTATTGACTTTGAGTTCACTTGTTACTAACTGATGTTTGATGAATTCAGTTGAGTATTTTTAATTTGACATAAATAGAATGTTTGTATGCAATTCTGCTGGAGTTATCTATTAGGCCATCTAGTAATATGAAGCCTACACTTTGGGTTGCTTCTATTGTAATATGGAATTTGAGTTCTGAATGAGTTTGTTTAGTTCCAACTCTATCCCATTTTGACTATGAGTTTATTTGTTACTGTTTGATGTCTGATAAATTTAGTTGAGTATTTATAATTTAATATAAATGGAATGTTTGTATGCAATTATGGTAGTAGTTATATGTTAGGCCATCCAGTGACATGAAGCCTAATCTTTGGGTTACTTCTATTATAGCATGAGTGCCATATTTTTCTCCATATGCCTACACTATAGTGATCATTTCATATGCAGAAGGGAAAGAAGGTATATGGGAGGATAGCACAATATTTTTGATAACAATGATCCTGATGGAATTTTTATACCTGAGATTGAGAATATGCTAGAGTTGAGGTCTCTACTTTACTGGATTGTTCTACTACATGCCTAGTCAATCATTGGATAGTGGCCTTAGGAATCTTAGATATGACATGGATATATTGGATATAATTGCATGCATTCCAAAAGGAGGGATCGTCGATGTATATGTCGAGCATGATCCTTGCGCTTTAATTGATGAGCCAAAGTTGTTGGATTAAGTGTCCTTACTTAGAGTGCAGATGAGGGGCATGATGTGGATGGTTTCGATGGTGCCAGGGTGTCACTCAGCAGTCTACTATGGAGCATAATCAAGAGGGTGCTAGAGATAGCACTAAGGAGCCTGTGAGGGAGTATAGTCAGAGGGTGCCAAGGATGGCACTAAGGAGGGTACTCAGGGTGTTAGGGATGATATTGGTGTGGATGACTTTAACCTTAGCTATAATGATGGTAGTGGATTTGACTAGAGTGATGATGAGTGCAAGGCTAGTGAGCATGATGCAGATGTTTGTTTTAATGATGATGAATTATTTGATGACAATGTTGATGTTGACAGTGATTTGGATAACCTGGGGTGACGATGAATCCAAGATGAGCTTAGATTGTAATGATGAGTCATTTATCACTCCTATAGATGATGACGATGATGCAAGAGGAAAAGCAAAGAAAAGTTTTGAGAGTTTTGGGCCAAAACTGATGTAGCATTATAAAGTTTGAGGCTAGTATGATTTTTTTCTGATGCACATGCATTAAAGGATGCCATAAGGGAGTATACTGTGAAGGGAAGATATGATCTAAGATTGTGAAGAATGAATTGACTAGGATGACAGTAGTTTGTCTAAGAAAGCTATAAATGGAGGCTTTATCCTTCTAGAATGCAGTGAGAGAGCACTATACAAATTAAAACTTTGGTAGATGAATATACATGTAGTCAACTTAGCTGAAATAGACATGTAAATTCCAAGTGGATCTCTAGACACTATTTGATACATTTAGATCACAGCCTCAATGAAAACTATCATCTATTATGGAGCAAGTAAAAAAGGATTATATTATTAAAATATCTAGAAGTTAGGCATATAGGACTGAAAAGAAGGCTAGATAATGATAGGGTACTGAAGTAGAGCAGTATGCTGGAATTTATGACTACTGTGAGAGATAAGAAGGACCAATATTGGTAGTACCTTGAAGATTGAGGTCGATAGGCTTCAGATTAACATGGCATGACTTTAGTGTTTAAGAGATTGTATGTATGCTTGGATGCTTGTGGACAGGGGTTGCATGCTAGTTGTAGGTCTCTTATCAGCTTAGATGCATGTCACTTAAATGGTCTATATCAGGGCCAACTGCTTGTAGCGATTGGTATTGATACAAATAATGACATATACCCTATTGTGTATGTTGTGGCATAAGCTAAGACAAAGGACTTGTGGGTATGGTTTTTGGAGCTATTGATGCAGGATATTAGGCTCATTAGAGACTATAGCTGAACACTTATTAGTGACCAGCAGATGATATGTGACACAAGTTTTTTTTTTCCTAACATTAACCCATTTTTTTGCTTTAATTAATGTGATTAAGTTTGCATATGATGTAGGGGTTGCTTCCACCCATTGAGAGTGTGGTTCATGATACAGATCATAGATTTTGAATTAGACACCTGTATGAAAACTTTAAGGCTTAGTTTAAGTTGTTTATAAATAATTGGTTTGAAATACTGCACTAGTGGCCACCTACCCCAAGTTCGAGGAAGAAATGAAGATCATTAGGTCATTGGATGTGGAGGCCTATTATTGGTTGATGGAGATCTCCCAAAATTTTGGAGCAAGCATAAGTTCAACATCTAGTTGAAGTGTGATTTGGTACTAAACAATTTGTGCAAGATTTTCAATGGAGAGATAGTAAGGTCTAAGACAAACCAATACTAACATTATTGGAGGATATTCATAAGTATTTGATGAATCAATTTAGAAGCAATAAGATGAAGGCAATGAATTTTAATGGACCTATGTGCCCTAGGATTCAGAAGAAGCTGAAGAGGAATAAGATTGGTTCCAGACATTGTACATCGATCTAAACTGGTGCTACACTCTTTAAGGTTTGTGGAAATAATCAGTTTGTGGTTAACTTGAAAAAGCATAGTTTCAGCTGTAATAAGTGGGACCTTAGCGAAATCCTTTGCATACATGTTATTTTAGTCATTTGATATCTAGATAAGCATTTCGAGGAGTACGTGCATCCATCTTACCACAAAGATACCTAACTGAAGATATATAGCTATATAGTTTATCTTGTAAATGGGCCCAAGCTTTGGCCATGTACTAATATGGATGCAATCCTTTCTTCTAAAATAAGAAGGCTACCTAGAAGACCAAAAAAGAGCAAGAGAATTGACTCTCATGAGCCTAGCCAATCGCACAGAATTAGTAGTATGTACATTGAGATAAAATGCAATAGATGCCAACAGTATGGTCACAATGTCAAAACATGAAAGGGACTTATAAGAGGACAACCATCTATGAGGAAAGCTTCTAATAGAGGAAAAAAAGGCAAAAAACCAGCAACAAGGGAGGTCAATATATTTCTCTATTGTTTTGACATATTTCTAACCAAGCATTATCCCTTTCCCTTTATTATCTTGGATGTAGATCACGAGATGCGGGGTCTATGGGCTCCGATAAGGTTGACGTACATATGGGATACCAAGATAGTTGCACCTACGTCGAGACACCTACTCGGATGAGCCTTGTGTATGGGGTATGCATTTATCTCTCTTTTCATAAGCTCTAAAGCTATTTGATTATGATTAAAATTTGGTAGTTTCTACATGCTTTTGTAGAAGGACAAAAAGGAAAAATGGAAAGAAATCTTTTGTTCCCCAATCAGCAACATCATCTGGTGTCACTATTAGAGGTGGCAGCAGCCAATCTAGTGCCAAAGACCATCCCATCGGCGATGAAGGATAAATCATTGATGTCGTGCCCTCTAATGCTTGGTGGTTGTAAAGCATATTTCAACTATTTAGACTACTTTCGATGTAGCATAGTTATGTGTTTGTGCTTGGACAGGCCTCAAACGTGGATTGATAGGCTTGAAATGTGATGGACATGTTTTTGAGTGTTATTAATGTATTAATGTATTTTGTGAAACATTTTAGATGGAAAAATGTGTTGCTATGTAATTGTTAATGTGCAGGTGGTTGTTGATGATTATGTCAAATAGTTTTGATACAAAATGATCACTACAACAAATCTAAAGGGAGACGATGCTAAAAAAAGTGTTTTCGATGCTAAAAAGTGTCGGAAGAATATGCACCGATGCTTTTTGAAGCGTCGGGAAAGTATCGGGAAATAGGGAGTGAGAGGTATTTTTCAAAGCATCGCGAGGAAAAAAAATTTTCGATGCTAAAAAAAGTATTGGAAAGTTGATTTTTTTTTTTTAAATTTTTTTGCGCAGCTTTCGTTCCTCTCTCCCTCATCGAGCTAAATATTTTTTTTCAAAATTTTATTTTTCATAAAGGTCTTTTCCTCTCCCTCGTGCCTCCTCATCATCGGCAACCATGGCGGTGGGTGGCAGCAACTTTCCTCCCCTCTTGCGAGCACGCCGGCAACGATCAACCCATGGGTCTCCCAAAATTCCACGGCATTCTCATTAACCCAGAAAACAGAGAAAAAAATTTACCTCCACCTTGCGGCGATGATCTGAACTTCCCTGGAGGCTCAGCCACAAAATCATGTCCCCCAGCAAAAAAGCCTATGTTCCATGATATTGGCCTTCAGCTCCTCTTGTTGGCGGCTAGCACCCTCGCATGGGACTGGAGAGGACGGATGCCTCATCCCCTGCCATTGAAAACTCTCCAAGCCTCTTTCCTCCCCCGAGTAGCCCTTCTCATCCTCTTCTCTTTGTCTGTATCTCTTGGTCCCTCTTTCTTGCTTTGGAGACCATCGAGGGCGCAGATCGAGAAAACATGCATGGTGTGCTTAATAACCTCTCTTCGTCTCTTTAGCTCGATGGGGGTCTTTGGTGGAAGAGGGCTGCCCCTGCTTTGGGGCTCTGTCTCTCTTTCTCTCCTCGCCGTGCCAGATCTGTGGAGTAGGGCCGAGCTCCTTCAGGAGGACTGGCTGCCTCTTATATTTTTTTAAAAGAAAAAAACAAGGAATGAGATTTAGAGGATCTATGACGACTTTGATCGATAGAATGTTTGTGGTGGCGGTGGTACCTTCAGAGGAACGCCACCGTTGGAATCGTGGGCGTTGGGGAGGTGGTATTCGTTCACGACCCAGTCAATCTTGGTGCCGCGCGGGGCTCGCCCCTGGTAGAAGACGAGCATCTTCTTGAGCCCGATGAGCGCTTGGGGCCCTAATCGATGGCTCTGAGGTGGCCGGAGAAGACATTGGAGATGGGCTTGCTCAACGGTGAGCTTGCTGAAAAAAGACATCCCATAGCGAAGCATCCGTGAAGGAGATGAAAGAAAGGGGTTGGTGGCAGTGAGGTGGTCGAAGAAGATGTTGGAGATGGGCCTGCTCAATGGTGAGCTTGCCGGAGAAGACAATCACATAGCGGTGCCGTCAGTGAAGAAGGAGCCCTAATCAGTGAGCTCGTTGAAAAAGAAGATCTCTTGGTGCCACCTTTGGCTAGAGAAGAAGATACGGGGACATGCTCAACGGTGAGGTGGCCGAAGATGAAGACGGGTTAGCAGGTATGATTGAAGATAGGTTGCGTTTGGTGCATTGCCAGCAATCCTAAATGGTAATGTAGATTACCTATAAGATATATTACTATTGGATGGATTGCCAGTAATGTTGATTATTGTGTTTGGTATGCACAGATAATGTTACAGTACTGTGTTTGGTATGACAAACGGATTATCAGTCATATAACATCAAATTTTAAAAATACTCCTAAATTAAATTCATATATTAAATCAAATCTATTAAATAATTTTAAAATACCTCAAAATATCCCTAAATCAAAGTATTTATATATAAGTATAATATACTAGATTTAATTATTTTTTAAGATTAAAATATATTTTTAATCTTTAAACATATATTCAATTTTTTTTTGATTCTTAAACTTTCAATTATCATAATTTATTTATTA